>DWPA01002100.1:0-16546 GCA_018251375.1 Calpodes ethlius
GCCTGATAATCATAATGATTAGAGAAGAAAAGAAGATAAGGTAAAGATAAGCGGTTTGTTTGTGTGTGTAGAAAGATTCATTACACGCAATGTACACGGGGTTCTGAATGTAGTTACATTTATTGACGTTTTAGGTTTACAGTTTAGCCGTTAATAGCTGAAGTGAAACGGTTACATCTACATATTATTACTTTGCGACAATCCGCGATTAAAATGTATGACGGTATACACTTTAAAACATGCGGCACCTCCCTCCCACAAAGGAAAACATGCACTACAATAGGTTAAAGTATATACCAACATAGCACCACCAACACGTGTTTCGCTCCGAACCGGAGCATGATCAAGGTAACTTGATTCTACGATGGTTAATCGCTAATTGAACAATATTCACTGAGCGAGGCCTATTTATACCCAATTTGGCTACTGATTATCTAATCAATACAATAATCTACTGGTTACATGTATACTGGAGACCAAGCCAAACTCTTCTCGTAATGTTCGTTGAGAAACCTAAAATTCTTCGCGAGTTATTTGTGATGTATTTCAGCGGTGCTGGTTGGACCTGGTTCTTTTTATCATTTGCTATGACTTTCTTTTCAGTAGTGCCAGAGTATCACATTATGGCTTTCTCCGCTGTTCATCAGGATACACAACAGGGGGGAAGCTGGTAGAAATTCTGTACGACTCGCCCGATGTGGCACCACCGCAATCTATATTTCCTCCAAGTAAATATTGTCTTATAGCTATTAAGTTCTGTTCTAAGACCCTATAACTATTGTATGTATTGTACTGCCAGTTATAATACAACACCACTTGTCCTCAACAGTGGTCCCGCGTCTATAACCAATTTCAAATAGGACACATTATTGACGGTTATAAACTGGACGATAACTTATAGTATATTTACTAACAGGACTAATTTAGATGTCCAATCCTAAAGTCACTTATGAATGAATGAATACTTAACACGCAAAACTTGGACTCCTTTTTACGAAAATTGCACGGATGGAGGAGTATGAAATTTGGCATTCTTATAGTTTATACATATTATTTAATCTAGAAGAGCTAATATTTTACAAAAATATAGCTTATAAATTATAATAAATCAATAAATAAAACATTACACAAACTACTATGCATTTAACACACACACACGGATAATAACACACATATCTTTTGTATATCGTAAAAGTCAATCTGAAAAAGATTAAAATATGAAATACAGTCGGATTTGGAGCGCAGAATGGGTCTCTAGTCTCTTAGAAAAGAGAGGTTTGTATTCAATATGTCTTCAATATATTTAAAAGCAATAATGAACGTATTTGGAAGTGACGTTCCGTTTTCCACCTTGGTATATTATATACGGAACCCAAAAAGAACTGGCAGATAGATATACATATAGCAATGATATTACATTAATTGTTTAAATCTTATCTCTAAATTTGATCTCAATCTATTTCACACACTTAAACAATGTCAGTCGATATGTAGATTGGGTGTCGTCAACATGTTTTTGCTACTGTTTATTTTTACTTTATCTGTGACAAGTGCCGAGGATGGAGCGAATTACACGTTGAACATTCTACACTACAATGATTTTCACGCGAGGTCAGTCTGATACAGGTCGTTTAAGATTTAAATGTCATATTGAAATTTAAATTTCGAATTGAATTTGGAATTTTACCACGTTTTATGAAACGGTTTTTTAATTTTAAATCTTATGCTTAGTAGAAGAAAAAGTAGACGCATTCAAACTAATAGAAAAATGAATACTAAAATGATTCCTGAATAAATCTTATATTATATATACATGCTCTCTACTGAATTCTAGGTTAAATCTTCAAATAGGCTAAGTATATAAGAACTGTGACGTCAGTATGATATGTTTATCCATCCTGCAATAAATGCAGCTATTCTTATAACAATAACGTTTACAACGCAGTAGTCGTACGTAATGTGTAACCATTTCAAGGAAGACTTTAAAGACTATATTTATAACTACCGGCTCGGTGTTCGTTTTTGTGAAAATTAACACATTCTCACACTTATATATGTGTAGGCAATTGTAAGTTATATTAGCATACACGCACATAATTTTTATGCTTCACTTTATTATATATATTTAATTAACTAACCGTCTAGGCGTATAATTCTGTGCAATTGTTCTTGTACATTATAATATGAATATTATTATTATTTTATCACATCAGAAGGACGTTTATGGAATAATAATTCTACATGACCGTGATTTTTATCAAGAAGATTGAAAATTTCTATAACCATGGACCCTATCCATAAATTTCTTTATTTTTAATTCCGTATGTATGTTTCCTGCTAGATTTGTGGAGACCAGTCCAACTGGAACAATCTGCAATCCAGACATAGCTCCATGCATCGGGGGTTTCGCCCGATTGGCAACAGTCGTACGACAATCATTGGCTAAAGAGCCAGAGTCCCTACTCCTCAACGGTGGAGACAGCTTCCAGGGTACAATCTGGTACAATTTGCTGAGATGGAATGTGACGCAGGATTTTATGAATATGATACCACATGATGCACATGTAAGATTTAGCTGTCTTGTCATTTTGGATTTTTTGGCAATATCAGTAAAAATTGCAAATTCGGATTTTAAATCCCGTCACATACAGCCGATTTTAGAAAGACGAAGATAGTTACCAGCTGAGTGAATGAAGTCTTACTAAACTTAGTGGTACTAACGCGAAACCTTTAACAAGAGAAACGTTGCTCTAAAATTTCATCTGTTCAGCAAGATGCACCAGAAACAAGGGAACTCAAGCCATCATCGACGGAGGGAAACCCTAACATTCCAAAATAATGACGATTTAATATATTAATGAATTTCATGTCATTTACCGCTTAACTTACACAAACTGAAAATTTACTTTACTCAAGGACCTTGTCTCCAGAAATTAATTCTATGTAATTTAACTTTGCTCGATTTTTTGTACTAACTCAATTTTTAGGTACTAGGCAATCATGAATTCGACAATGGCATTGCAGGAGTCGTACCTTATCTGGAGCATTTGAATGCTCCTGTTGTCGTTGCTAACATAATTGATGATGAAGAGCCGACAATACAAGGACTGTATAACTCTAGTATTGTTGTAGAAAAAGGCGGACGGAAGATTGGTATCATTGGTGTAATGATTGCCTCAACCAACGTAAGTATATTAATATTATCAAATAATAGAAAAGAAAAAAAGAAGACCCAATAATGAGTCTTTTATTGACATATCTTTTACCCTAAGATCTTCGGGTAATTCTTCTCTTAACTGAATGCCTTATACTGCCATTGCTCGTTGAAGAAGACGTCGATCTTTATTTAAGACTAGCTGTACCCTGCGTACGTTGCTACGCCAACACGAACTGCACTGGCAATACGTGTAATTCATTGAAATGACAGTGGCGCCACTTGTCGAATATTGGTCATATCAACTTAGAAACCTTCGTGGGCTAATACACAATAACTTTGCTATAGATCATCACATGATTAAATGTATCTTTTACGATTACGATATACAGACAAATATTCATTTTTATATAATAGAGAAGAGAAGAGAAGCATTTAGGGCGTCCATCTTAGTCAATATATTAATAAGAGTTCTTTGAATTTGATGTAGTGACACTGGAACATTTGAAGTTGTTATATATTTGTTTTTAAGGTATTGGCTTCAACGGGTCAATTAGAGTTTACTGACGAAGTAGAAACAGTAAGGCAAGAAGCTGAAAAACTGCACGCTCAGGGAATCGACATAATTGTCGTTCTATCACACTGTGGTCTGGATATTGATACGTAAGTACCAATGAGAAGAGTCTCTCATTTTTGTTCTTGTCTTAATAATAGTTTTCTTTATTATTCGTTTGTTTTTCATTATTTGTAATTATTTCCGTATTTCATAATATATTAAGTAGATGTACAGTAATTATATCACTTAGAAGTTTGGAAGTTAAATGTTTAGATAATCCACTTAAATAAAACTTTCCTGATTTAGCACTCCTTCTACCTTCTTGGATGTCCTCTAAAACTTTGCGAAATTGGTCCACTATTTATTTCTTATCCTAAACAAACAAACTGACAGACCCTTCTTCGGATGAGGTCACTTTCTTAAAATAATCTCATAATATTATGTGATTTTGAAGGCGAAAATTCATTCGTAACATACATAAGGAAGTGGTGCGACGAATATGGACTATTTTGATATTTTTTTATGCTTTATTGCGTACCATTTATCCTTCCTTTTATAATTTGATTACGCTTGATATTTTACAGAGAAATAGCACTTCGAGGAGGTCCTCATATAGATATCATTGTCGGAGGTCACAGCCACACTTTGCTTTACAATAATGACCCGCCTGAAGAGTCAGGATTCTCGCCAAGTGGACCCTATCCAGTAGTAGTAGAACAAGCTACTAGGAAGGTAAATTCATTCAAAATTTATGGTTCATGTGACTGCGTTAAACAATTATCATAATGTTTTTAACATATATTTAATATATAGTATGTATTTTGGAACATACTTTAATTATTATAGCGCATATTTTCCGTTGTGGGAGAGAGGCAGGAACCACGCATGTTTCAAAGTATATACCGTCATACATTTTAATTTTAGCTGTTAAAAAGTAATAATTATAACTTGAGGACTACGCTAATTTTAATATTCAAACAATAACCAACCCGCATGATCTACTTATTTGATTTTAAAAATAAAAAATGCAAGTGACCACGTGGTATGGAGCTTATTTATATAACTATTTCAATATTTTTCTTATAATATTTGGGTGTCTATGAGGCATGAATCCTGTGAGTTTATTGAACAACTCCTATTATGTTGGTTCATATATTATTAGAACTAATTGAAAGGCAACGTTCTCTACTCATCATTTAGGAGTCATGAAGTATATAAGGTAGGTCCTTTTTCACTTTTTACAACGTGGAGTCTTAACAGAATGTTAGATCTCCTATCTGAGGACTTCCGTTTAAGGTTAAAGGTAATTTTACTATCAATGTATTTCAGTTCAAGGTATATTGTAATCCATGAAGACGTTCAAGAGCTGAAATTAAAACTCAAAAAAAAGACAAACGAAAAGACAAAAGAAAGACATTTTAATTCTTCTTTTAATTTTCCAGGTTTTGATAGTACAAGCAGCAGCTCACACGCAGTTTCTGGGTGAGATCAAGCTCCATTTTGATGACGAAGGTAATCTTCTGAGTTGGGAAGGCAACCCCCACTTTATTGGGAACCAGGTTGAACAAGGTACGTGGCTATTAATATGTTTTATTCATTTCTGGTCATGAACTTAGGTTTAAATTTGTGCTTAAAATTTATTTCTTGGCTGCGTTTCTCCAGATTTGCGTTTTTTGACCACGTGGACTATATAGACCGCTAGAGATAACAATAACAGTCCATTAAAAATGCTTTATGCATGATGCATTCAGGAAACCGGCCTTACAAACATTATAAAATACAAGCCGTGACCACGACTTCGTCTGCGTTGAACTTGACAAAAAGTTATTACTTTATTTTGGTTTCTTGGCCTAAGTTACTCCTTATTAAAAGCTACCTGCCAATAAAAGTCCCGTCATAATCGGTCCAGCTATTTTAGGGATTAAACAGAACAAACAGACAGACAGACAAAAATTGTATTGTGTATTTACCGTATGTATATTTATATGCATGTATTAATCAGCAGTTATTTCAGTATTACAACAGACAATCCAATTTTATTTATGTGTATAGATATCATTTATTTTGTCCTCCATATTTAAACAGTATTTATGATACAGTCATAAAAAATAATATATCATTGTTTCACGTGGTCACACGAAGTGAATAATTGTGTAGCGATGTGACACACATAACGGGATTTTTCCTCCCAGTGTGTCGCAGTATTATACGTAAAAGTGTGACACAATGAGAGTAACGGATAATTCTTTGGTTGCAGCTCCAGACGTATTAGAAAAAATCAACTACTACTTACCACAGATAACTGATAGAGCTACAGTGGAGATTGGGACTTCAATGGTTCATTTATCCTCTAGTTGCGCCTGTAGTGAATGTAACTTAGGGAGTTTTATTTGCGATGCATTTATGCATTCTGTAAGTATTTGTTTATGTAAGCATTTAATCGTCCAATATAACTAGAGCCCTGGTTTTTATAGCAAAGTATTGCATTTACATAATATTTGTGAAGGTCACAGTTCTGGCTATCCATGTAATGATTGCCAAACTTTACACAAATTTATACGGTCTGAGTGGCGCAAATTAGATGAGGCCTATATCCAGAAGCAGATCTTTAAAGCCTGATAGATAGATATAAAGATAGATAGATAGATATATCGATAGATAGACACAAATTTGAGAATATTATGACTGAAGCAAATCATCAACGTCATCATTACAACTCATAATTGTCCCACTGCTGGGCTTGGGTCTCCTCTTACGATGTGAGGGGTATAGGCCATAGTCCACCACGCTGACTAAGTGCAGATTTGTAGACTTCACACGCCTTCGAGAACATTATGGAAAACTGTCGAATGTGCAGGTTTCCTCGCGATATTTTCCTTCACTGAAGCGAGTGATAATTAATTTGTAAAACACACGTAACCTTTTTTAAAATTAGAGGTGCGAGGATTCGAACTTACGCCTCCACGTTCGGAGAACCAACGATCGAACCACTAGGCTACCACTGCAGTTCGCAAAACAAATAATAATTATCATTAATACACATATTTTGTCATTTATACATACATATGTATTGTATTACACTTAGTTACTTTTTGTCATATTGTATTGTATCCAAAATAACAAAAACATTAACTTTTTCAGGTTATGGACCAAGCGCAAGGGAACAATTGGCACTTCGCACATTTCTGCGTAATCAACCAAGGCGGTATTCGTGTTGATATCGAACCAGGAGGTAAACTATTTTTTTACTGACCATACCACAATGCATCTGAAACCAAATTCGAATAGGACAAATTACTAACCATAACAAATTTAACAATTACTAATACTTACTAACATAACTAAAAATAAATGCTAACACACTCATACACCTGCAGTAGGATTCCCTGTGTCACGGGTGGCATGGACAACACAAATAACACGTCACTAACACCCATGACCCGAGAACAAATATTTATCTGTCACATAAATTTGTGCCCCGGCTGGGAATCGAACTCAGGACCACTCGCTTCACAAGTAGGATCACTACCAACAAGGCTACGGGACCGTCCAACGATGTATGAAGATAAAACAATGTAAAACACTCTTTAATTTAAATATGAAAATATTAATTTATACCGATAAGAACTGAATTCCTATTAAGCATAGGACCATAACACTCAACATAAACTGCAGCACTGAAGCGAGACTGAAGGCATCCTCGATCATTGACACGTAACTGTAACAAAGTTGCTTTTAATAACCAACCGCTCATGAGTGTTCATAGTATTTAAGACTTCGATTGGTTCATTTGATTAAAGTTTATCTATTGTATTAAGAGTTTACAAAGCAATTCATTAAAAATGGTAGGAAAGGTAAAAAGCAGTACCATAATACAAGATATATAAAATATAGAAATATATTTTTGTTCCATAAATTAGATAATCTCTAAGAAAACGACTATTAGTTATTTTGAGTGTAATTTCTATTTGTAAACTAGTGTTAATAAAATTTGAATATGTAAATGATTATCGCTGCGATAAAACACTCGCTTAGCGTTTAATTATGCTGTCACAGAGCTAAAATATTTCGAAGTACAGACAGATGGTAATTTAGATAAATACAATAATCTAAATACAAATACTTTCAACTCTTTGGCCAAGTCACGTCTCGTAGTTAGAGACCTGAAGCGATGGTAATAAATCTAGCTCGGTTCTCCAGTGTAGATTGAAGGAGGGGTTAGTGGCCGAGCATCTGACAAAGTTATTACCCTCCTCAGACCTCAACATAATACGGCTTAAACGGCGCTCATGAAATTATGCCACTAATATGCCCACTATACGCACTGCAGTATTGCTTCACGCTCTGTCATTTAAGGACTTCTTTGAAATGATATTGTAGTTCCAATACAACATATAAATTTTTGATAAATACCGAATTATAGCATTATGATGAATAATACACTTCTTGAGAACAAGCCTTGAACGTTTCTCTTTATTTAGCCCTCGGTATCTTTGATCTCGCATACGACATCGTTCTGCGATTAATTCAAAATTGCGTAGATTGTATGCCAATATATTTATTTGTCCGACTGTAATAAAAATAAGATCTATTAATACCTTTCACTATTTTGTCAAACAATTAGTAAATGGTGTCTATTTATTTACTTTCTCAACTGATTATTGTTCGGCAAATCTGTTTATTTATGTTAAATTTGTATATAATTACAATCCATAGCACCTGAACTAATGGCAGATAGTTATCCACTAAGTTCAGGTCATACTGCGCTGGTCAAGTCCACTGCACGGGGGAAGTAATAATTTATTTCTAATATACACATAACATTAAAAATTAGAAATGAATGTAGAACTTAAATGAATGTATTAAATTGAATGTGAATATTAAATAACAGGGGATATAACTTCATGACTATACTATTACATATATAATGAGAACTCTGTTATATAACTATACTATTACATATATAATGGGAACTCTTACTGGCTGACGCGACAAACGCAGCGAGAATTGTATCCATGACTCCATCTATAATACATGTCGCTGGTTTGTAATATACCTGGAAATAAATATTATATATCAGTTCATTTAAGTGCTGTGTAGCCAATGTGCCGTTGCTATGAGGTAAGGTTAGGTGAGGTTAGAATTCTGTTCTAGGACATAGTAAATTGAGCTCTAGTATTGTGAACAATTCCAAAATAAATAAAATACAAATTAATAGATACCAAAATACATATTACACTTCTCTATACAGCCATGGTTAAACAATCTATCTGACAGATTTATATACAAATAAAATGTTTATAAGAATTAAGATGACGCCAGATATCGTTGTACATTATTGTGTTATTAATAATATATTTTACGAGCACTTACATGATGCAAATAAATAATGTTGTATGCTGGGGACTTATACACGTCAAAAAATGGATACTCAACGTTGGTTGGTAAAACTTCGAAGTTTTCAGTCATCGGCATTACAATTCCAACTGAAAATTATAACTTAGTTTAATTGTAGCAATTGATTTACAGGAAATATGAATTAAAAGTAAAATATCCATACTATAATAATATTATAAATGTGAAAATGTGTTTGTTTGCCTTCTTTCACGGCACAACGGAGCGTCATTATGGTATGATTTTTGTTTGGAGATAGTTGGGAGTACGACGTGTACTATAAGCTACTTTTTATCGCGAAATAACCTCTCATTTCTATAGCATTTAGCCAAATTGTAAAAATTGCTCAACCACAAAGCGTTGCCTAGCAACCAATGAAAAAAGGAATCGACATTTTTTTTATTGCTGTTCTATTTTCACACGCGGGTGAAGCCGCGGGCAACGTCTATTATACACATGTAATATCTATAAATAACATCTTAAACTGTAACTATTATAGTAGTATATTACGTACGTATATTTATTATCTTATTGAGAAGGTTCTCGAAGACACAATATCGGCATATTTAGTTCAGCAACATATTGAAACGACCGAGACGTAATCAAAAGGATCAAACATTGTTTTGATAACTAAATATAAAAGCTCCAAAGACTTCACGTATATAAAAAGTATTTCTTTTTCTTCTATCAATTTGTTACACAATATTAACGACTCCTTATTTCAATCATAAGATATAGGTTAGTATTTGAAATATTGGAAATCTATGAATATTCAAACTGTGCAGGCTTCGTTACTTAAACATCCCATTACCTATACTTTGTTTATTTTTATTTATGTGAGCAGGTGGGCCTGCCACCAACGTCACCAAAGTGACATCACAAATTTATCAGCAGTCAAGAAAAGAAGGAGAAAAGGAAATTAAGTAAAAAGAGGCCTTCAACTCCCTAGGCGGGATACGACGAGTCGTTTGGCAGCTGCCTCAAGCAAAACTCAAGAGTTACAAGTAGTTCACCAGGCAGGATTTGCAGACATATAATAACACCAGTAAACTTATCATTACTTATAACAATACTGATAATACATATAATCCTTATGGAAAGTCCTGCCAAAAATCCTGATCTTCTGGCGTGGGGATCGATCAGTAATCTAGACTGCCCCAATAACAGAGTTTAGATATGTTTGGATTTAACAAACTGTAGAGCCAGTTTCTATCACCTGTTACCACAGTATGGCGTGGGTTTGGGTTCAGTAATCTAAGCTGCCCTAATATGGCCAATGCTTGGATATATTTGGCTTTAACAACGCGTAAAGTCAGCTTCGGTCGCCTCGTAAGAAGAAGTACATATTCTGGGCCATCCCAATAAGGCCACAGCTTAAAATGTTTGGCTGTGTAGCCAGCTTCTATCACTTCCTACGACGCTTGGTCTGCCAGCGTCAGAGCATCATAATATCAAAACTACAAATTTATCCTTTCCTTTTAGATAGGTAGATTATTGACAATGGCTATTATTTACGTTTACTTACCAGAAACAGCTCCGACACATATAATAGCGTAGTACGTCATAACAAATCGGGCCGTCTTAATACTTCTATTGAGGATATCTCTATGCTCCTTTTCCTCTGCTTTGAATTCAGCACAGTGCAGGTATTGTAGTAGATTCAGTATTTTATCTTTATTCAACCAAAACACAGCGACTTTGAAATACGTGTACATTTCACTTAGAAATAAATATAATCTGAAAAATATGTTGATATACGTCTCATAAATAATCCGGTTATTGTCAAAGAAAATAAATATACTTTGTTGTTCCAAAATAAAGATACCCTTCAGCAATGTCGCCGATATTTTCCTTCCGTCTCAACAAGTACACAACTTCTCCAATGCAAGGCAGGAAACACACAAGCCATAACACGATCGTGGTGTACGCTATCTGCATCCAAAAGTATACAGATTTCGGTGAATGGTTATTGTACCACATGCCATAAAACTTAAGCCAATAAATATGTATGGAGTGGTAAAGTTTAGGATCTAAATCATCCCATGATTCCAATACGCCATAAGGAAGATATGGCATAAATATTGAAAACAAACATTTTAAATCACTCAATATTTCCATTGTCCTTTAAGTAAAATACATTAAAATATATTAAGAGTATGAAAAGCTTTGAGGGGAAATTTACTGTCTGTTTTAAGTTATCAATGTCGTACGCTGCTTTGTATAAAGTCGAGCGAAGAATGATATTAAATGGGTATTATACATTATTCTTAGGACGGCATTGTTAAGAGTAAGTGCGTTGTTCGGATACGGCATATTAACTTTTTACTTCAATATTTATATTTTTATCATGTTTTCGTTATGCCGTGTGTTCTTATAATACTTATTACTACTTAAGAGAGCTACCGAGCTCTCTAAACCTTTCTTAACATTCGCTATTATCAAACACTCTCAGTAACATACAACTTCATGAAACACTTGTAACAATGTTTAAGATATTTTATACTAAACACTACATATTATAATAAATCTATAATACGGTGAATGAAAATACAGACGATTTACACCGTTAGAGACAGGTCAGTAATACGTGTCGTGAATAGGAACCGCATCTCTCGGTAATGTCACAAAAACCTCTTATAAATTGTTATTAGTACGAATCACTACCTACATTTTAAGTAGGAAAAACTAAATCATACATCGGGACTAAAAGTAAACTGCTAGTAGAAATATGCCCCTTAAAAGGGTTAATTTAATATGTCGACGAAAACAATTATAATAATTACGACAGAAAGGTAATTACTCGACATTAGAAACGGAGAGCTCTCTTAATTACAAGTAAATGTGTTTTCAAAGAGCTCTTTAGATATTCATAATTTTCGAGCAAAACAAACCGATACTTGGCAAACATTATGGGAGGTCGACACTTAAAATACGTATTCTTTGCATTAAAGGAAACCAATTTCGTGCGAAAGTTAATACCGTACTTCGATATTTAATGTCAAAACTTGTAATTATTTCGTTGCGTTGAAGCCGAAATTTTTATGTGCAATACAAATTGTTACGTTCAATGTAACTACATTGTAAGGGATTCTAAATTACTACGAGGGTCCCTCTAAAATATTAATAATGTTTTTATCATTTTATCCTTTACAATTTATGAATATTTTTGTATTTTACAGTTTTTTTTAAAGCTTAAACGAATTACGTAAAACTGTCTACCTGGTAAGTGGTCATTGTCATCTGTTAGACTTGAGCAAAATTAGGGGAGTCAACGTCAGCTAGGGAAGAGAATTCGTTTTATACCTTCTTTACATGATTTACCAGATGTCATAGTACTCCGGGAATATTGAAACAGGATTCTGTAATTTACATGTAAGTATGTAGCAGTTTAAGAATCAAACTATAGAGTTTATCCACGAATAAATCGATGTGGATAAAACTTTAATCTTTGGCGAGTGGCGTAGTCATAGGAAGATATTGTATAATAATAACATACAATATTAACAATAAAATCTGACCTCAAACTTGTTAACTGACAAGTTTTAAGGGCAAAAGCTGACAAGAACGAGTAATTTTACGTCAGAAAACTGACAAAGGTTTCCTGGACCGCAATCAGGTTTAATAATACTCCTAGTAACAAAGTTATGAATGTGAAATTTTGTGAAAATGATGTTTGTACTTTGAACATAGGCTAAACGTTTTATGGATTAAAATAATACATAGATGGGTCATGTCCATGATTCGATCAGGATATATTTTACATATTCTTATTCAACATATCTTTATTCAATAAGTGTTATAGGTATGTGCATTAAAGCTTGAGACACAAGATATTACATAGTGAGAGTCTGGTACCTGATGTAGGTTGGTTTAAAACCTGAGTTACAGGTTACCAGTGCCCTCCCCCGGATTTTATTTTGGTTGTATGTCCAGGGGAAGATTTGGAAATTAATATTTTGTGATTATAACGACGTCGTTCCGCGTACTACACATCATACTGTAACGGGGCACCCGACCTGAATCACGCTATCGATGTTTTTTACAACGCTTGCATATATACTCGTACAAGTTCCGGACGACAGATAGTCGGAGCTTGTCGGCGCTTTACACAATACATCGCGCCTGGCTGAACATCTCTCTTTGCCAATGGCTAAATAAGAAATCAACGGTTAAAATAATTTGAATGTTAATTAGTATACAGATAAAACATATTCTGGGCTATAATATCTCTTGGCTGGAAAATAAGATCCCAAGAGATCGCATTATAAAGTTTAGCGTAAAGTGTAAGTTATGGAATCCCCCCGTGAGCGGACACTAGAAATAAATGAATAGTTTAATAAACTAAAATCACGTTTTTATACTGAAAAATGTATCTGTGCTGTTCACCGTTGAGGAAATTTTCTCGTCTGAAGCCATTCCTAAGTGAAATATCAAATCATATTTGTCATAAACATGCAATGTCATCGAAACTAAAGCAATATGTCAAATTTCAACTTCATAGGATAAGAGAAAATGGTTCTTGTTCAACTTGCAGGATTTGATCCAAACATTCATACCAACAAACATTGCAAGTTAAATAGCTTTTAATTAACAATTATAAAATGGTTATCATATGTTACTTTACAAACTACTTATCTCCAAACGCTATTAAAGAACTGTCAACGTTAACAACAAATTCCGTATGATTTACTTGATTGGTTATATAACATTTTTCGCTAAACTGTCATAAAATAAATTATAAAATTAAATGATTAATATCTCAATATAAACTGTGATACTTTTCATAGACAAGTTCGTACTTATAATGTTTATAGCACTTGTATATAATGTCCCGGATTAAACTATAAAAAACAAATTATAATAAAATATTATTATACGAAATGATACCAGAAACGCGAGATAAATTAAATTATAAATGGAGGCGTAAATTACATTTAGACGATGAAGGAAAATAAACCTTATTAAAGGTACACTAAATACTTCATAACGTATTATTATTATATTAAAAAGATAATCATATTCACTTGGTATATTTTAACTAAATCGATATATACCACATTTTTAGCTAGAGATTCTGTTTCCCAATCGATTATGACTAATGATCCTGGCCAAGGCAGATATTTATGTGACAAATAAACGTTTATTGTTTTATATAAACATCCGACAGACGTGCGAACGGGCCAACCTGCAACCTGAACCTACCAACCTAGAAAGATACGGGAAAAAAGAAAGAACAACCCGTCTAACTCCCAACTTGAATACGACGGGTCATTTGACGGCGGACCCTAATACTTATAGTCATAGAGTAATTTTGCTAAGTCCTACCACTAAATGGGGTGCACTTCTGTTGTCTCTTAAGATACCCTAGTGTACTGGCATAGGATTGGGATTAGCATTCTAAGGCCCGTAGCCACCTTAATACGACCATTACGTTTTCGGGTCGCAGGTATTACTGATATCTTACTGCATGTCATCCATGACGTTGCAACTTCAATGGCTTTTATCCCCACATTTTTAACGGTATAAAATTGGAAACTGCAAAAAAAAACCTCAAAATTAAATTCTACATTTTTGACATAAGGTTTAAAATCTTTTGATGTGAAGTAGATAGAAAAATCGTTCCACTAGACAGCCTCTCGTCTCTTTTTACACATTAGTTGGTGTACAAGTAGTCATCCTATTAGAAAGAGACGAAAATATATGTGTTATGTGCTCAATTTACTTGTATATTATGTCCTTACTGATGCCAGATGATTCCAATTGTGGTCATTATGTCTCACTACAGTATTTATGTTCCTGAAACCAAGTACTACCAATGATTTGAAGTTAAATACATAGAAAAAGTATAGATACACGGACGAAATTATACCATACAAAGAGTAACAACAAAACTTACATATCTAAAGGAACAATAAACAAAATTTTCAGCTCACTTGTATTTTTAGACACTTTTTAAGATCCTTTTACTAAGGTGTCACGTCGCGTCGCGCCACTTCGTGTCATCTCCAAATTCACAACATGCTGTGATGCTTCATACTAAGCTAGATAAAAGGAAATCTTGTACATACATAAACAAGTTGTTGTCACAGCACGGACGGCAACTGCTTTCTTTCTTTCTTTTACTATTTTGAAATAACCGTTCTTAAAAAATAACGAATGTATTATTATTTCGTGTAATGTTAATCTGCTTTTGGCTTGTGTTTATATGTATATTGATATTAAAACATCAGGATCCCGTCAAAATTCCTTTTTAGAGTTACGTAGAAAACGTGAAACGCTTATAATTTCATCATGACAGCCGTTTGTAGCATATTGCATAAACCCATAGCACCATAGCGTAGTATTCTGAAGCTGCAATTTGGCATGGCATGTACATATTTAAGAAACTGCTAGATAAAAATCAATGTATTTCGCGAAGTTAAGTGACGATGCCTTTATTCTCGTCTACTGTATCGTGAGGCGTGTCTTTGGATAGGTCTTATAAATACATTATGAGTTTGGGAAGATCATTTATTGCTTTAGGAATCCATTTACGAAGATTAAGCTCTAAAGTGCTAATTTTAGTTAGAGTCAAATCTTTACCTAATCATTTCACAATTTTAACTTTTAAGCATGAAAGTTATTATGATTTTTAATTAGAATTACCCAGCATGTTCTGTTTACAGGCCGTTCAAAACAAATATAAACGGCGCGATGCCGTGTCACAAGTTCATGATATAAATTTTCAGGTTTTTCAATTTCTGTACAAACTTGTAGCCAAGGTTTAGCATAGCTGTTTAATTCATAGGTTTTGTACCTTTTTCGTACAATATTGTAACAACAAACCGAGTGCACATTCAGTATACATTGTTATTATTGTTATACATTCGAGTTACAAATAAATTACTTGTTAAGCCTAGCCGGTTGTGTTAATTTTTCTTTTGAATTTGTTCGCATTCTGAGTTTCTTCACGTATCTGAAAGTAACCTTTATCTCACATTGATTTTGACTCTATTCAAGATTTTCTCTCGGAAGATAATATTTTACAAATAAATTCATACGTCGAAAAATAGTCTTCATACAACTACCATGTTTAGAGAGAACTATCGTACAAAACCATGAAATGGAAGAATAAATTTTGAATTTACGTGTAGGGGGGGGGTACCTAAATTTTTTATTATTTCATTTTTACTTCTATTCCATCCACGTCATTAATAAATACACATGATATATTACAGCTATATCGAGCTCCACACTAACGGTGAGGATGCCAAAACTATAAAAGTTTTATTTCTCTACGGAATCCTAAAAAATAATGACTACTACGACTCACGCATACAAAAAATATATAATTCACACCTACAAAATTAGATCAAAAACATAAATATTTATTAAGACAGACAAGTTATAAGGTAGAAAGAAGATAAGACGTGATAGTCTCATAAACTTATAACGCCTAGACG
>DWPA01002101.1:0-16544 GCA_018251375.1 Calpodes ethlius
GTCGCCCCGCAACCAGATGGACTGACGACCTGAAGAAGACAGCGGGTATTCGCTGGATTCAGAAGGCTCAGGACCGGCCTGATTGGCGCAAATTAGGGGAGGCCTATGTCCAACAGTGAACTTTTAAAGGCTAATAGATAGATAGATAGTACGTAAAAATTCACAAAAATACTTCTTTATTATGGAGGGATCCGTGATCTGTTTATTTATCTGTGATATGAATGGATCTTTTTAAAGGACTGAAATGTTTTTCGCGGTAAAAGCCGATTTTAATAACCTATGTCACTCTCCAGGCTTAAGATTATCTTCATATAAAAAACCATATACCTACTAACATTCAAACTAAGCTAAGCACAAACTAACAATACAATGTTTTCATTTATAATATTAGTATGAATATCTGACAGGTCTCGATTTCATAAGGGTAGAAAGAAAGTATTATTTATTAATTATTTGCATTGAATAAACAAACTATAGGCTTAGTATGTAATATTTATTTGGACAAATAAAATGATAGTTGCAGCCGGTAAGCTAAGATTATTCTATTTATGAGATATTAAGTGACTACTTTAGCATTTAATCATTTATAGCATGCCTGTAAACAATATACACGTTGTTTTAATAAACGTTATAATGACGGCCCCGTAGCCTAGTTAGTAGCGACCCTGCCTGCGAAGCAAGGTGTCCTAGGTTCGATTCCCGGCCGGTTAGCACAAGCACAAGATGTTTTCACCGAGAAATAAAGACATTTAAATGGAATTGGCAAATCAGCTGAGACCATTGATTTTAGATACCTACCTTAGGAATATGATCTAACTGACCAGCTGCAACACTAGTTGTATAGTCTGTACAATTAAATTGTCCTTCAGTTCCTTTGAAAGCTTTACAGAAACGTTTGCTTCAAATTGGGCAAAATTAACATAACAATAAATAACCTTTCATATTAGGAACAGTTTGAAGCCCTTTTGAAGTGGAAATTAAAAAAAAATTCTTAGCACTTATAAAAGTAGCCCATTGTTCAAATCTTATGTTTTTTCCGTTAGTACATAATTCAGGGCCTGCGAAAGTGAATTATTATTAAGTACTAAATATATTTTAGTATTTTTTCATTTTTAAATTTATGATATATGATAAAATATTCGATTTGAACAATTTAAAAAGTAATCTCCGTGTATTGAAATAGCCTTGAATACGAACTGATTTATTTGGATAAGGAATACAATGCACTCGCACAGTTAACACAGTCTAGTTGCTACCGGCTTTTTTGCTTACTTTATAAACTTAAGAAGTAGCAATAATTAACTAACTATAATAGATATATTTATAGTGTCGCAAATCTTTTTATCTTTATATCTATTCTTGAAAACTGTGACAGGTACTGTATCTTTTTAATCCATCTAACATCAACAAGTTTGGTATTGGTAGTGTACGCGAGGTAAAGAATTTGAAAGGTCATTCTTGTACACTATGTTTACAAATGTTTGTGAAAAGTTATTAGGTTTTTATTGATTTTCTATTATAATTTAGATATAGTCCATGTTACATGTTGATAATTATGACCATTATATTAGTGAAATATTTTTTAAACGCGATAGTTTTTCGGCCTATTAACAAACTATAGTATTAGTGTAGGTTCTGTAGACAAGGCAGAGTTTTAATTACTTAAATATACAGACAAATTTGTAAAGCATACATATAAAGCGTTCATTTGTTACTAATTGTTCGTACTAGACAGACTAGAAAAACTCACGTGAAGCAAAATGATGAGGTCAGCGTATGCCAGGACGAAACGATGGCTCCGACGCAGCGCTGGATGTAGATCTGTGGGCGAGGGTAGTAGTACACCAACGCGGCCACATACGGGAACTCTGTGATGCTGACCGGGCTGCCACCCGTGATGCGGCTGTCCCGACCCTCCGGGAGTGCTGAAGCTGAGAGGAAAAAGACTGTGTTACTTACGATTATCATGTTAATAACGTCTCTAACGTTAAAAGATGTCTTTTATCCTTGTCTGAGGTCTTTTGGTTTGTGCAGAAATCCACGACCAGGATTGTTATACTCCTCTTAACTCTCATTATTTCTTTCTTGCCTTTTCATTCTTAACTGGCAGCGGATGTTTGGTATTGCTGATGAGCATCAGATGCCTCGTCAGCTCGTTTGACGGGTATTTATAAAAAACGCCTAACACCTAACAATTGTTTGTTAGGCCTCGTCAATCACTTGCAGACGGCTTAAGTACATCCTATATTAACTTTTAAGACTATTGTTGGCTAAAGTATATAATAAAGGTAATATCAATACTTACTTACTTACAAAGTTTAAAGAGTATACGTGTTCCGAAAACTTAGAGGTCGATACCATTTACTTACCATCAAGTATTCATATGCCTGTCAGGCTCTTCGATTAGTTTAATATTCCAGATACCCATTGTTATTGATATAGGTTTAACAAATAAATACTTTTACATTCAAACCCCAGTAGTTTTAAGCGCGATCCTCTAAATTACAGGCGCGACCCGAAAACAGAAATTTATGTCACATATGTCTTCCCTGGAGGGAAATAAACCCGGGAGTACTCCACTTCGTGGGCAAAGTCATTGATGACAGGGTAAAAGGGACGTCGTTTGAGGTCGGTGTAAAATAAATTTAAATTTTCTGCTTACCAGCACAGAAGAGCGCTAACGCCAACAAGCACACTTTAGCAACCATGTTGTTATCGTCCTGCAGTAACAATTGGGATACCTCTCATTCTGCACCTATATATATTTGCGATAAGTGAAATAATTCATTAATTCACTTCAATAATGTTGCTAATTGCGTCTATACAGGATGTTTTGATAGATGTTTTATATGGCTGTATCGAAACGTATTGGAGTCGTATGGGATATTTTTGTTCTGGTAAATTAGAATTGTAGCTCAGAGGGGCGCATTTTGTTTCCATAATTGGTAAATGGATAGTAAATAAGTACTTTTACAGACAAAATTATGTAAGTTAAAAAAGGCATATAAATCTAAGTGGGATAAGGTTGCTGTCTCATTTCATACGCAGAACGGAAACCATTCTACTAACTATCCTACACTGCAATAGAACTTCCACTTTGAAGCTAGCTAGATGGATAAAAGTACACTGACCTATGCATGAGATATTGGGATTAAATTGGGTAGTACCAAGTCTAATGTCGAAACAAGATATAACGATCTCTGTAGCCTCTCAAGGTGCATTAGAATGCGCCATTAGCAGAAAATGGCTAAGGTTCAGGTTATGGAGTCCGTTTCAGTCTGAACCTGATAAAGTAACGGTAGATATCGTTAAGAATAGAAACGAATTCAGCAGATTTTTTTATTACCTGATAAATGGCTCCAACCATGTCACCCTCGTTTATAAACTCTGAAATTATTTAACAACAAAGGATTCACCTACAGTATTTCTGCATAAAATAAGACGAGAAACTCTCTTGAATATGATTTACTTCTTTAAACAGACACACCCTGTATCAGATTCAAAAGCTTTGATAATTCGTAACTGCAATCTCGCACGTACCCTTTATCTGTTAATATTAAATAACGACCGATAAGCCCGAAATAACGCCCTAAGCTGCGACTAATACCCAAATACTCTCTTTTTGATCGTTAAACCATTTTGCATCTTTAATTTCGGGTGCAAAAAGTTATACGAAATATTTTACGTCGCAGATTACTATGTGCATTAAAGATAATGATGTTTATCAACTGATCTAGGATTACCCTACATTTGGGGAGTGAGAATACTGACGTTAACGTGATCGTAATTCTGTTTACGAAACTATTATTATTTATTGATACAAATGGTTGGCCGTTGAATATTGTCGTTTCAAGTAAACCTGTCAATCATGATGTAGATCTCATTAGTAAAAACAATATATTTTTTTTGTAAATGACAATCTTTCTGCTCCGATTGACGGTGGTTTTCATAATTGTCTATCATTGAAATACATTTGAGTTTGGCACCTGAGTTCTGAGTCTGCAAAATTCTTAGTTTTACCTAAATAAATTTATCAAATATTATGGGCAACCAAGAAGCAAAAAGCTATGAAATTCAAGATGGTCGCTATGGTACTCAGAGACTTTATAAAACAAAAGAAAATGCCATGGTTTTAAATTCAAGGAAGTTCAAAACCAAACGTAAACCCAGGAACCCGACAAAGAAATCTTTTTCGTCGTGTACTGCATATGAAAAGATGAAACATGTATTTGGTGATCAAATACCTGTTGTGTTAGCTGTAATTGCGTCAAGATCAGACTGCTGTTTACAACTAGACAAACTAAAAAGATCTCAACACAGCAGAATACCTTGTACAAATATCTCACAAAGAATGAATTCCTATCCATGTGCAAAATTTTGCCGCGTATGTAAAAGAAAATGTAGTGAATTGAGTTGTTTATAACAATGATTAATAATCATTAAACAATAAAAACTAGCAAGTGTGTAGAAATTGTTGTAATCCACACAGATTAAAAAAACTGTAAATATAAATTATAATGAAAGTTAATAATGACTTCTCATTTATGGGTAATGAAAACTCGCATACTGGTATCCCTAAAACTAAGCAGTGGCGCGCCTTCATGCGAGAAGGGAGTGTGTCGGACGATTCGTGTATAATTTTAAGTCAAAGTTTAATGTTTTTTCTCGAATTATCGCAAACAAATCCCTTATAATATTTTATGTTGACATTATAGTGATTATGTGTTGTTATCTCAAGTGCAGCCGAGGTGTGTGATAAGGGTAAGCCGATTGTTTAAACACTTGTTCATGTCAGACGGCGAATCTAAAACTCTACGATATCTTATTGGGCTCAGCTGGTCTGAGGTCGCTCTTATTAGAATATCGTTTTAATGTAATAACCGAGATGTCCCCAAGGCTATTTACATCCCGTTAAGGTCGGGACGGGATGATGTTTGCTCCGTGCACCTTGTCCTCGAATGTATCATGTTTTCATTAAAAGTTAAGTTATCACTGTCATTGAAGTATGAGACGTACGTGTAAATACTCGGTTTTTTTTTTTAATTATCGTTTGTAATATGAATACCACTGAAATGAACCAGATTCATATTGGCATAGAAAAAACTTTTATAAATGTTTTTAATGACTTGAAACAATACGATAAGTTATTGGAATACCTACGTTACACTAATTTATTTAAGGTTTAATTGACACAGAGTAATGAAAACCATAAAAATATAACATAAATTTGTTTATTTATTTATTGTCAATATTTATATTTATAATACCTTCAATTTAAGTTACTTTACATAAGTGAGGTGACTTAGAGGTTAGGTTAATATTTACTTACCTTCAAAAATATGAATATGTTATTCGTAATGTAATTTCAGTCTTGCATAAATTTTAACTTAATCTGTACTGGAAAGCTAATACAATATAAGTATATAAATATTTAATTTTTAATACTTACTTAATAATGAACGCAAAATAAATTAGTGAAATTTAAAATCTAATTCATTTGGTAACGTCTTTCAAACATAAAGAGATGCTATACACTATTTATACTGATACTAAATATACACATAAAAATTTTGCTTTGGTAGAAAAAAAATCCAACAAAACCTATCAAATTTTGCTGCAGTACATTGGAGTCTTCAAAATGAGAGTGAATAGGCTCTTAGGAAGGAATAGGAAGTTAGTGCGCACAACATCACAGACTACATTGCCACTTACCATCAGGTACCATAGGTTGACTACTATCCCAGTAGTCAAGCACTGAAATATCGTTGTTTAAAAAAAAAAAAAAACTTTATATCACCTACTCATTTTCACCTTCTTACTCTTACTTATTATCACCAACTAGTTTTCACCTTCTTAATACCATCTACTTATATTTACCTACTTATTATCACCAACTTATTTCAACCTACTTATTTCCACCTACTTATATTAATGTACTCATTTTCACCTACTAATTATCACCTTTACATTACAAATTATATTAAATTTAGTTTATTCTAATGGATACAAAAAATAGCATTAAGGCATCTTCCGGCTTCATAGTAACGTTCTCACCTAAAACGACATATTTTTTTACAACAAATCAAACAAGGTTGATCTTGCTTTCTAAGTGTAAGTACTATTTAAGTCTAAGCGTATAAGTTTGAAACTCGATAGGGTTGCGTCGTTTCAATCCAGACATGTCCACTATGGAAATAGCCCTTTAGCATCATTATATTGCAATGTCATCCAATTTACATTTGTATACACAATTTTAGTTCACTTGAACATCGGATAATAGATGGAAAAATTTAACTTGTACCAAGTAAGATAGAGATCGTGAGCGTATGAGTTTGAATCCTGTACGCACCTCTGTGTAAAAAAAAGTTACGTGCGTATTACCCACTTGATTATCACTTGCTTGGATGAAGGAAAACATCGTGAGGAAATCTGCACAACTGAGAGTTTTCTATAATGTGATCTCAATGGTGAGTGAAGTCTGCCAATCCGCACTTGGCCAGTGTGGTGTACTACGGCCCTAACATTGTGAGACCCGAGCCCAGCAGTGGGACAGATTTGAGTTGTGATGAAGTAATATAGATTTGCTTGCACTTCAAAGTAGATCAAATAATACGCTTGGCACAGATCAAATATAAATAAATACACAAGCTATTATATAAAGAACTGGAGCTACTGAAAATACGTTACAAGCAAAAGGGTCAAGTTTATTTGCGAAATAAAAACACCATTAGCAGTAAGGAAAGAACTCGTGTTAACGACGTATGAAAATAAACCTTATCCCAATAAATACATGATACATTTTCGATTAATTCGCAACGAATGTCTGGGTAAGAGCTTGGTCGGTACACATGGGAAATTAAGCTTTATTTACTAGTGAAAAGAGTTAATATTCTTATTTATATTGCATGCCCTGGGTTATTTACTGAATAATTAAGTTAGCACACTTATTCCGTGGATGGTAGATTCATTACTGATAAATTAAATGAAACTCATTTGTTTACGTAATGTAGCGAACAAAATTGTATGTATTTAACATATAATTTTCAATTTCGAACAAGATTTTGTTAAGAATACGTTTTCACTGAGAACTTTCATAATAATTATTATTATTTCCTGAATAAAACTTTAAGAACACTTATAATGTATCTATAATAAAGTTAAACTAATTATTAAAGTTTATGCAATTAATTAAAATACTTTTATTGAATAGCTAAGAATTTGAACATAGTAAGAACTGTCAATATTTTTAAAACTCTGCGAAATACTTGCTTAAGACATTAGTTCAACTCAAGTATCTTGAACCGTTACAAGCGTTAGTGTTTGACCAATTATAAGAGACATCAACTCAAAATAAAAAAAAACATCAAAAGCATTTATTTATAAAGCGACATATTTAACCTAACGGCTTGGGACTACCAAGAAAGCATAATAATTATGCCAGTGTCAGGTGGTTCCACTCTTCCTTATCTTTAAACGTATAGACTAAATATATAGATATTATAGACTTAAATCTTAATTAATGTTTGTGTTAACTATGTGATTGAGGGATCTTGTATATTTTACTAAAAAAAAAAATATGTTTGTCTATATGTCCTTTATAGAATCGTAAACGATACATTTAATCATGTGATGATCTTTAGCAAAGTTGTTGTGTATGGACCCACGGAGGTTTTTAAGTTGGTACGACCAATTTTCAAGAGGTGGCGCCACTGTCATTCCATTTAACTTCATATACTTCCGTGGCAGCCCGTGTTGGCGTAGCAACTCGCGCAGGGTTCAGCTAGTTATAAATAAATAATAGTAGTCACATTAACTAACAGATCACTAACATCAAAAAGAATGTCATGCAATTGTTTGTAGCCAGAAGAAACAATGTTGCGACCGAACATAAGTGATATAGCTATTATGATTATAGGTGCTATATCGCAACAAGGAAGCTCGACTGAATTAAAAGGTTAGTAGTAAATGGAATATTCTGAAGTTATTATTATTAAAACTAAAAAGAAATCCATGACACATTTAATTCATTGCCCGTGTCCATTCCATTTGTCAAACCTTAATGTTTTTCTACAAAATACTTTATGCTTTTTAAGTTTTTCAGAGGTTTTTAAATATTAGTCTCCCGCACGGGTACACCTGGGTCTCTGCTCGCGTATTTAAGCACCAATGGGAGATTTATGAGTGGTGATAAAAGAAATAATTATCTCTTGCTTCCAACCTGCGCTTGACCAGCTTTGTCCGTTATTGCACTTATCCTTCATATTGTGAAAGGACTCGATCTTACAGTGACTACTAAACTTTTAATGTTCCCACTATCTGATCTGAATCGTCGACATGTTGGGTTTATCAAGAACTACTTGTGAAAATTAAAAAAAATGATATTTTAAATGGAAAACCAAATAGAGACTATAACATTTGTGATAATAAGCAATTTTATAAAACCTGTATTTCGTCCATAACAAGTTGGTGTCGTTTCATTACATATCAAATCTCCGCTCAATTTCCTAAGGATTGCTTATAACCCGTGATCGATTTAAAATGACAATGTTATCCTTTGTCACTTATGATGAAATAAATTCCTTTAAGCTGCAACATCGTGACCACTTGAGGTCAATTAGATCGCGTATCTATAAGATTCTTCAAATTCTTGTCCATTCTCTTGTAATATGATTCAATTAATCTTTACAAATTATTGCCACAGGAACCTTAGGACGACTTGTAATGTTCATACTGTTTATCGCTTTCGTTTTCTTGTACACGTCTTATTCGGCGAATATAATAGTGCTGCTGCAATCCACTTCAAACCAAATTCGAACCCTAACGGACCTTTACAACTCTAAACTGGAACTGGGTTCGGAAGACACGCCTTATAATCGATATTTATTTTCGGTAAATATGAAAACAACATTCAATATTTTTATACATGAATTCATTGAAAAGATGGCCAAGAGACGTAGTTTGAGAAACTAATAACAGTGTGGAGCATATGCATCGGTAAGAAGAATAAACCATGTTAATAGGAATGAATTAAGGAAGATAGAGGATTCTATAGTATAGAATGTTTCAGTGTGGTATTGTTCAATAAAGAATGCTCATGACCGATCAAAGCGCAACTTCGGGAACAATTAATCAGTATAGAAACATTGCCATTAAGCTTAAAAAGTGTGGAGTTAGATTTTCTTAAAATTTCATGATGATTTAAGTTTTAAGGTTCCTTAATGACTGTTACTGTAACTGAACTATTAGATCTATTTGAAAACTGACTTAAAATTCTTCTATAGTATAAAATTTCCTGTACTTACACCGTGTTTAAAAATCGTATCAAGCTCTTTCATACCAAGTGAAGATCAAGCCTCACAAGTAGAAAAGTTGTGACTAGTAGGTACTTAATCAATATATATTTTACAGACTGCTACAGAACCCATCCGAATGGCTATTTATCAGAATAAAATAGCTCCTCGCGGTTCTAAACCGAATTTCTTGTCTTTAGAAGAGGGAGTCAAAAAATTGCAAATGGTAATTATCTTGTGTTAAGTATGTAACTAGTTGACAACATTTGTTTTATTAAATGCAAGCTAATACTGCTAACACAAGCTACTACTAATACAAACTAATTCATCACCATTAAAGGTCATGGTGGAGAGGAAGGCGAACATATGACTGATGGGATATTGTAACCAGAATGTCCAGTATTAAAGATTTTTTTACCACTAATACTTCAAGGAGTATAATTCTGAGGCAGGTTTCTAAAAACTTTGTTGTCTGTTTCTACCCTCCAGGAACCATTCGCATTTAACATGAACCTGGGTACTGGCTACAAGGCAATTGAAAAATACTTTTACGAGCATGAAAAATGCGGTCTTCAAGAAATAGAATATATCCAAGAGAACAAACCCTGGATAGCATGCCGTAAACATTCTCCGTACAAGGAAATTTACAAAATTGGGTAGATATGTATTAAATTTAATTGTTATTTTTAGAAAGTCCTCTACTATTTTTATTTTTCTTTTATTGAGGATAGTTCGAAGTACAAATGGATTGTAACATATATTTTGTTTGAAACATATTAGTTTAATTTCTTGTAAGATTCATGTTTCATTGATATTTACTTTACAGAAGTAGCGAAGCATTAATGCAGAGCGGTTGATCTCCTGAACCTTTTCCGACTTCGAATACTACACACGTCTAACTTTCTAAGTTATGTGCGTGGGTATGAGAAATCAATTATCACTTGCTTCGAGGTTGGAAAATATCGCGAGGGAACCTATACTAGACACCTCAAAATTCTATCAATGTTTTCAAATGTAGGTATATGAAATCACATACATCCATCATTAACGATGCTGTATTTGTACAATTCATGGTATGATTTGATATGAAGTGACAGTTTCTTACATATAGCTTTGTATATATCTTTAGATATGACGAATCGTTTTAAATCACGACTCGGAATAAATAACGATTCATTGAAGTGAAATTGAGCCGACTCAGATAGTACCTAAATATCAACGTAAGGTATTAACAACTTAACATTTGTCCACAGATTATTAAGGACTCAAGAGCATGGTCTAAATGACCGGGAAAATCGTCTGGCATATGCAAAGAAACCAGTATGCTCGGTGCATGGAGGAAGTTTTATGTCCGTTAATATGACGGACTTCTATCCTGTGTTATTGATGTTGCTATATGGAATAATTTTGTCATGTATCTTGCTTCTTTTAGAAATATTTTACCAACAACGTACTAGAAATGCTCGAAAGTAGAATAGCAATAACATGATTAACTGTATGCTTTAGTAAAAATATGCACTATTAGGTATAGGTATATTAGAAGACATGGCAACACTTATTAATAAATATATTTTCTTTTAGTAACATATTTTTATTTTTTGATCTTAAGATGCCTGCCTGCCTTTATTATATAAGGAGATGTAAAAAAAATATCATTTTCAAGTGTTTACCTTCCTTTTTATTTGATGAAAATTGTATTATTTAATCGACTGTCAACGCAGAGTTACCTACATTTTGCGCGCGTAACTTGTATGATTGTAAATTTGTTTTGTTTACATCATATATTTTCAAACGGCTAGATAGATTTGAAACGTAAAACGTTAAGGTATTAGGTATTCGTTTGTAAAAGGTCTCACTTCGTCCTGAGATAAATGTTTGAAAATAACAAAATGGCGAATTTTTGGTGCGAAATAATAATCATTAATAAAATAATTTGCACTATCGAGTAAAAATATATTAATAACGTTAAAAATTTATCACATTTGTGTCGAACCTTGTGCTATTATATAAAATTTAGATTTTTTATAAATATCTACTTACAATATGTTGCATTCAAAATGTGTGTTTTAAAACAAAGTCTAAAATAAACAATTAAAAGAAATTAATAATTTTATATATAACCAAAAACACGCTTTTATGCTGCAAAAAAATGTAATAACTGCTAGTTGTTGCATAGAGGAGTTCCCTCGTCTGGAGCTAATTCTAGTAAAGTATCAAGTCATACTTATAGACCGAAACAAGATTGAAGGATAGAAGACTATATTAAAATAAACTATGAAAAAAGAAAAGCTCTACTTCGCTTAAACAGCCTATATTTTAAATATTTAAAAGACTTATTAAATCATGAGATGATAGCTTATGTTAAATACCCGCATTAAGTTTAGCAACAGGCGGAATCCAATTGTAAATTATAAAACAAAATAAAATTAATATATAAAGGGCTCTTAACTGTTATTAAGTGCACATCAATATAATTTTTCGTTTCTTAAAATTATTTAGTACGATCGTAACTCGTACAATAAGTACAGTAAGCATACATAAGTCTAGAATGAAGTTTATTGACACGAAAACTAAACTCATCATACACGTCATGTCAAACACGTTACGAGAAATTTGCAAGTGAACACATCTCGTACAGTGCCGTTACAAAGATCAAAAACCGGCAATTACGCAGAATTGATTGCCGTCTGCCAGGTGGCCTGTAAGTGAAATGGCTATTAAGATAAACAGAGGCCGCTGCCCTGTCCATCATGTTGTTACCACGTTTTCGATGCATCTACAAGTACCCAGTACAAGCTCATGCTGTTAATGTTTATTAAACGTCTAAATACGATCATAATAATTATGCGCGATGTAAGTTTTTTTATTTATATCTTTTTTTTTATATTGATAAATCTTTTTCGTTTATTACTCTGTGATAGTGGTGACCCTAGTACTGAACTAATCTATGGCTTTAGAAAGGAAGAAATTAGTTATCATCTAGATTTGAATGATTCGGAAATAATTAATGATACAGTTCAATACTAGTACTTGCCAATGCTCCATTGCATGTAACAAGGACCATTTTAATTAAATATTTCGCATAAGGTGCTTGCCTTTCTTCACATATTTGCGAAAATCATTATTTTTATTATCATAACTATCGATATTCATTAATATCTAATTTCTAAACAATATGTAAGTACGCGTATCAATTAAACTGTGTGCATGATTCAAATCTAAATTTCAAAATAATGAAACAATTCTTACTTTAAATTAAAGTAAAAAACGTCACAAGGGTCCATTAACTCTCTTACAAGGTCAAGCACACAAAAGTAGGACTCTACGAAACTGAACGTATAAAATATTTTACTTCCTATTAAAAAAATTGGCACATGATTTTTTTGAATAAAAAATATAAGGAAGTAATTTTTTCTAGAAGTTCAACAATAGCATAATATTGACGCACAGTTTAATTCAGAAATAATTGAAGGAAGTCTACACACTTATTCATATTAATTATAGAAATATAAAAAAAATAAAAAGCCCTTATCTATTTCCGTATATAGCCTGTAAGGTAATTATTTAAAGTGCATTATTTTTGTATTGTAGACCAAAATAACACATAACACATTTATGTTAATACTTTTGTGTAAGTCATTGTTTTACACAACAACAATTATTTATGAAAAGTTTCAGTTTGGTCTAATAGCCTTTACAGCAGGAACAAAGTCACAAATCCTTTTCGCCATATTACTCCTACCAGAGTAAACAAGACTGAACCGACTGAAACCAAATAATAAGTTCACTTAGAAGTCCGGTCGGTTCCAGGTATACAAATATATAAATAGTTAACTTAATGACAAGCCATCGCAACCCGTGAACAATCATTTTATATCACAAAAATACGAGTATATTCCCCGACAGGAACGCAGGATCCTTTTTTTGTAGGCAAGATCTGAATCGACGAAATTGTCTGCAATCGGTAACTACTATGTATTTTTTTTTATAATATCTCTGACACCCAGTTGATTAGGTAACGCAATAATAAAAGTTTACTTTTATTACAGATCATTACACAAAACACCCCGCAACTACATTTAACTTATTTTAAGAAGCCTTTTAACCCAATAACTGGCATTAAGACTGTATTAATAGTAACATGATAAGATGATCAGTAATACTTTTGCTATTTTGGTCATTTTGTCTAAATGGAAGTACACCTACGAGTACATAATTAAGTACTCACTTATTTTACTGTAATAATGATAATGGCCGACCGTGATTTGTCGGTGTTTAATTGATGACTAAAAGCCTGATAAGATAAAAGTATTCTGATTATATTGATATCGATATGAATTCATTAGTACGTCCCCAATAATCCGCGGTAAATAAGTGTGTGAACAGTATTTTCAAACAAAATGGATACAAAATTCTTTGTGCTTGTGTTCCTTGGTCTTGTAGGACGATCACTATGTAAGTTTTATTAGTTTTAATTATATATATGCTTAAAAAATGTATATTAAGAAACATTAAGTAACCTAGTTAATTGAATAGGTTTTAATTGGAATCTATTCGACCTATAAAAGGCAAAATTGATGCCTGGCTTAGTAATAGGTACCATTCAAATCAAAGTTCGAAAATTAAAAAGTTAAATGTTTGTAATGAAAACATTATTTACGTGTCTTTATCAGTACAATCATTTATTACATTATTAAATGTATACTCTTTGGTCCATTTAATACTTTTACCTGATAAGCAGTGCATTTATTGTGTATAGATAAATATAGTGTCGATGAACGCCTTAGAATATATCTATTTTCTAAAACGTTTAAAATGATACCGCGAATCTCTAAAACTGTATTACGTATTCATTAAAAAAGAAGTTAGAACACATGAAATTCAACATTAATTTTGATACCGACAGCAGAATATCGTAATCAGTCAGTAACCTAATCATAAGTCGAGAAAAAACAATATGTACTTATGTCTCATATGTATAGCTAGCCTTGTTATATCGACATCATTCTGTGTAATCGCAGCAGTACCCATATTTAATAGTCAGGTACATACAAGTACATACTTAGGTATCGAACGCAGGTAAATTAGCATCACATAATATAAAACATTACTCATAAACACTTAAAATCGTTTAAATCACTACGGCATTAATATAAAATTAAAAATTCTGATGTCATTTAACAGCGCTTGTAATTCAAAACGACAATTTTCTTGCCACTACAAATTCAACTTGAAATGAACGAGAAGGTAGAAAGCGGCAATAAATTACTTTCGCAGGTCAATTACGATGCTACGCCTGCGGTTTTTCTTCGGTAGACTCCGATCGATCCTGCCTCACTATAACGGATAGTACCCGCACTGTGGAGTGTCCATTTAGATATTGCACTATTTTGCGACAAGAGTTCCTTGTAAGTACACTTACAAATTTTAAAATTAATACTCTCATAAAGCTTCATCGAAAGTATCACCGTCAACACGTCATCCTTGCATCCATTTGTTTTATTCTTAAACATCAAACAGTGTCGTAGCTTGTCCTTGTAGACCTTAAGCAGGTCTTATTTCAAATTTAGTTGAGAGTACCCCACTTCGAAGGTATTAAAGCATATAGAACTATGGGGGTTTACTATTATCTGTGACACCGGCCTTTTGACAGTTAAAGTTTAATCACAAAACTGTTACATACTGAGACTAAGATAAATATTTTCAGGATCCCGTTGGAGTAGTTGCGAGTTTTTCGCGTGGTTGCGAAGATCATCCTGATTTCCTTAATCACGAAGTAACGGACTCGACCTTCAGAACCTTTTATAGAGCTTGTACTACCGACTTGTGTAACATTGGTTAGTATAAATTAAAAACATGAGATCAACTACTTTCATACGGTTTAAATGGGAAAATATTTAACATCTCCAAACTTTTCACCCCTGTTCTTATCTCGGAACAGGAATAATTTATGCCCGCATGAGTGTGTAATAATAACGATGAAGAATTACTTATCCATTTTTCTTTTAGGCAATGGAATACAATCAGTGATTGGTGGAGGACTATCGCCTACTCCAGAGTACAATGGACAAAATTTACTTGTTCCCGGCACTGGTCATCGATCGCGACAATCTTTATAAATTTAAATTTGAAAATCTAGACACTGTAATTATGCGGCTGTAAATCATATTTTATGTAATATATTATTCTATAAATATATTTTATAGTAAGTATAGCATTAAATCTTTACATGTAATAAAAAACGTTGTTTATTCTTCTTCACCTCAATAATAGGTATCCATTTACGACCAGTTAAAGAGAAAGGGGAAATTTGGGTGTTCAACCTCCATGAAATTCATATCAACCTCTTTCCCTCAAGTAAATCGCCGAAATCTTAAACAACCGACGAAGTGATGATCTTTACGTAATATATATAAAAAAACTCGTACAACAATAATTTAAATAAGCACTCACCTATACCTATAACTTAACAGTCGTTTTTGGAAAAATATTTTTTTTTTTTAAGCATTGCAAATATCAATGAGAAGTAAAAAACATAAGCTTCTTTACGGAATCTTTGACTTCTGATAAAATTTGTTGTTCTCAAATGTCTTCCATGTGCAGTCAATGATCAGATGATTTATGTATATTGTATAACTTTAGTATTAATAGATTAATATTAAATAGACAAAAAAATCAATATAATCATAATTTTTTTCGAACAGGCAGTTACTATTGAAGACAGACTAGGTAGAAAAATCTTTGCTTTCATGTGGACACTAAACCGATATGTTTTTTAGTATTGCTAGTTAAAGAAAAAGACTTGTGCCTAATTTGTTTTGTAAAAATAGTGTATTTTAACGATTTTATACTTTTAAAATAATAATGATATTTTAGAATTACTGGCATTACATATATCTATTTTTTATATAAATGCTGATTTCACTATGATAGGACACACAATAGATTGATTAGTAGACATTATACTTATTGGAAGTATAGTGTGAGTGTTACTATGGTAACCAATTTTGTAATACATTATATTAAAATAATTTTGTACTCAAGATTTTTATAATACACAAGTGTAATCAAATATTTATTATAGAAAGTTATACAAGTGTTCTGATATTTATAAATAACTCTTGCTACAAACTTATTAATGTATTTTGAACGTATCCTATCTGTAAAATAAATGACATCTATCACAAATTTTTAGATCGCAAAATGTCATTGAGAATATTTTAGGTTATGTTGTCTATATTTAGTAAAAAATGT
>DWPA01002102.1:0-16543 GCA_018251375.1 Calpodes ethlius
ACAACAACACCGGTCTTGCCTCCTACCTGCCGCATTGTCGACGTCAGCTTCTGGTATGTGAGTATTCGGGTCTCAAGGGTCACCTTTTTACCCGGGCTTCATCTCAGGAGAACTAGTGTCTCCCGGTGGAGGGGCGTAACCCGCTGTTGGGCGCGTGTTCCGTATCATATTCCGTAAGGCTAGCGTACGTTGCAGCCAGTCAGACACCCCCGAGATGGACGGTGGTACTCTTCATCCTCTCAACGATCTCCACGCCAAAAATCATACCATAACGAAACTCCGTTGTGCCGTCGAAAAAGGACAAACAGACAAACACACTTTCGCATTTATAATATTAGTATAAATAACGCATAAAACTGTGTTGCTAGGTTGTTTTCCAAGATATAAAATATGAGTTGAAGCAGTTGCAAAGTCACATATGTAAATGCGAAGGCGACACCAAAAGTAAGGTGACACAGGTAGCAAATTTGCACGAGGAAAATAACACAAATAATAAAATCCTGGAATTAAATAATGTTTTATTGGTAAGGATTGCAATAATTTAGATAATAAAAAAAGAAAATATTCATTTATCATTCATCTCAACTCATAACTGTACCACTACTGGGCTCGGGTCTCCTCACAGGAGTGGTTCAGGCCATAGTCCACCACGCTGGCGAAGTGCGGATTGGTAGACAAACACACCTTCGAGAAAATTATGGAGAACTCTCAGATGTGCAGGTTTCCTCCAAAACATGTGATCTGACTTGTATTACGCACATAACGTTTTTGTAAATTAGAGGTGCGTACAATTCGAACTCACACCTCCGCGTTTGTGAGACGTACGTTCGAACCACTAAGCTATCTGCTATAGACAAAATATTACTTATAATAAAACAGTAACATAACCATTTATTATCCTCCATAATACGTCCCTTACTTAATCGCATTACCATAATTCGATGTTGGAAGCTTTTGTTGTGGACATTACTGTTAGTAACTAGAAGAGAGGATTATCATTTATCTTAATGACCGCGGCAGATGGCTCAACTGGTCTGTGATGTTCTATAGCGGATAGCGTCCAAATCACCGCCGCATCTCTAATTACTCTGTGGTACCAACCACATAGATTAATACTTTACTTTACTAGCTACCTAGTTACGATCGATGCGATTCACTCTTTGAGTCACATTTTATTATTTTTATTACTTAGAATTATCTAAAAATAGTATAACTTTTACTTGATATCTATACATATAAATAAGATTGAAGTGTATGTTTGTAATATTGAAATAATACATGCATATGACTACATATACAGGTACATTCACCAAAATAACATATTTTTCATTTCTTTTTCTGATTATTTGTTTTGGGTAATCTCTGAAATGGATGGACTAATTTTGTCGGAACTTTTATTGGCAGGTAGCTAATGTAATAAGGAGTAACTTAGGCCATTAAATAAAATAAAGTAAAACACTTTTTGGTAAATTCCACGCGGACTAAGTTGCACAGCTTGTCGAAAATATAATCATGTTGTAATAGGTAGAGAGTTGTATACAATGAAACACTGGAATGAACCGGGAATAGCTGAGCACGCACGTGACGTAGTGGCTTCAGCGTGGCCAGACGCAAGCCAGACGTAAGGAGGTGTGTCGTTCTAATTATATCGGCTGCTTTTAATAGACACCGAAATCGTGCAGGGGGCATTACACGTTACACTCCTAACAGCGTAGAACTGCATCGTATTGTTGACAGGGGCTGAGGTGAAACGGCGTTAGGGTGAAACGGTGTGAGGATGAAACGGCGTGGTGACAGAATTCTTTAATTACAGAATGTTTTCTTTCTGTCTGGTGACAGTTATCCTTTTCTAGTTTTGATGTTTATTAATTAGATAAGTGGATTTTTATATTATGTACTTGTGTTGTTCTTCTACTGATTCGATTAAAGAGAAAACATTTGCTTTTAATTATTATTCATGATGTATAACTGTTCATAATTTCTAAAAACATGTTTCTATAGGTAACAACAGATAATTAAATTTTAGTACAGGAGAATAGGTACAAAATTATGCCGTTTATAATGGTACATTACCATATTTACCTCGATGTTATTTACGTTTGTAATTTGACCACAATGTGATGTTCCTGTGTTGCTTTACCGTTTTAACGGTAAATTCGCTATAAATATTGTTGTGTTGTTAATTATTGTGATTAATTAGTCACGTACACTTAATTACAAATACATACGATAACTATTTCCTCTAATAAATAATTTAAATATTTATTTTGTAAAGGAACATAATTAAATGTGTGTATTTTGCTATTCATTTGAGAAAAACATGTGGTTGTTGTAGCGTAAATATTTTGGCGATTTGCAATGTCTCTATTCATTATAGTCCTTTCATATCTTTGTTTATGGCTTCAGTCAATATCATCAAGTAAAACAACAAATTATTTTATATACAGGCAACTCTAATTTATTTAATTTCATTGTAACTTTGAACACGAAATATTGTATGTTGAGGGTTTGCTTCAAAGCGGGTACAGACTTAAAAAGAATAAATAGGATTAGTGCAGCTAAGGGTACATTAAATCAAAACAGAAATAAGAATATTAATAATCTGTAATACCACGCAGCGGGGTTTAGTAACACTGAAATTCAATGTTACCAGAGTTGACTGACCGTTAATTAATAAATAAAAAAAACAAAATAAACATGTGTTATCATTATGACATCTGTGAAAAAGTTTCTAAAACTAAATGACATTTATTGATATTGAAGTAAAATAACACGCGGTCTTTTTATGACACTCGGATATTGCTGTTATTACTACTGATATTTCAAGATTTATGTAGGTGTGAAATGTAGTTATAAGTTACCGTTAAAGAAATAATAAATTAACCATTACACACACGTATTTTAAATTCGACTTACTAATATCAGGCAGGAAGCAGACACGCTGGTCAAGTTATGAATAAAGGTACTAAAACCTTTATTTATACAACATTTTGATAAACCTACGGTTATTAAATAAAATAAGATTAATATTTGGACACGATAATTAACAAGACGTTCAAAGTACGTTAACTTATTGACCTGTAAATATTACAACAAAACAAATATAAGATAAATAAATCGAAACATACTGCTAGAAGTCTGCGATGGTGATAAACTGTAAAGACAAGTGGAAAATTATAATAACCGATTTCATTCTTGTCTAATCTTATCTTGTATAATTTTTGAAACTTTGGCCAGGTTCATTCAAGTGATTAATTAACAGATGTTGAAGGCGTGGCTGACAACAGCTGAACAGACGATCGACCGGGTAATGGCCTCCCCATCCCTCACCTTCCATTACGTTATTAAACGCAATAGGTACGCCTTGAAATATTGATCCACGCGCAACCTAACTAGACTAGGCTGTACTAATTATAGCATGGCGTACCAAGGTTCAAGTAGCGACAGAACTAAAGGAATTGACTTACAGTAATTGTATGCTATTTGTTACCTTTTAATTTATTGGATCCCTTTTATGGTTCAAAAAGATGATGTAGTTATTGTTACAACTTGAAAAATATGTTGATTCTTTTTTAATTTTTGATAATGTTATTCTTTTTATGCGAAAATTTGATATTTTGTAACCTTACAGTTTTGTAGCGTTTTTTTTCGATGTACAGAAAAGAAAAAAAAAACTTCAGCATTTTATACCGGTATAAATTATTTTATTAAAAACATGGGTTAGTAACTTTTAATAAATTAATCAAAAATCTTTGTCACGAACGGATATGATCCGTTAGTTTACGTAATATGCATATTACGACACTTTACATACTATTAAAATACTGCACTTAAACGATAGATCACAAGCGTAATTTGAGCCTCCCGTTCAGGGTCTCGGTGTAGGGCATCATCTTAAGCTAGGTATAGTCTCACTTGGCAAATTAGAAGCACTTCCTGTGCACGATCGAGGGGCCGGACTCGTCGTATTCTTGTTTCGAGATCCACATCTGTTGGAAGGTAGAGAGGGACGCGAGGATCGATCCTCCGATCCATACGGAGTACTTCCTCTCCGGGGGCGCGATGATCTTGATCTTCATCGTGGAAGGAGCCAAGGCCGTGATCTCCTTCTGCATACGGTCGGCGATGCCTGGGTACATGGTGGTACCACCAGACAATACTGTGTTGGCGTACAAGTCCTTACGGATGTCCACGTCGCACTTCATGATGGAGTTGTAAGTGGTCTCGTGGATGCCGCAAGCTTCCATACCCAAGAACGAGGGCTGGAAGAGAGCCTCAGGGCAACGGAATCGCTCGTTTCCGATGGTGATGACTTGGCCGTCGGGAAGTTCATAGGACTTCTCGAGCGAGCTGCTGGAGGCGGCGGTGGCCATCTCCTGCTCGAAGTCGAGCGCTACGTAGCAGAGCTTCTCCTTGATGTCACGTACGATTTCTCGCTCAGCGGTGGTGGTGAATGAGTAACCACGCTCGGTGAGGATCTTCATGAGGTAGTCTGTGAGGTCGCGGCCGGCCAAGTCCAGACGCAGGATGGCGTGGGGCAGGGCGTAGCCCTCGTAGATGGGTACCGTGTGGGAGACACCGTCGCCGGAGTCCAGCACGATACCGGTGGTACGACCGGACGCGTACAGCGACAGCACCGCCTGGATGGCCACGTACATGGCGGGGGTGTTGAAGGTCTCGAACATGATCTGAGTCATCTTCTCCCTGTAACGAAACGTAGGCGGTCAATCTCGGGCGCTGGTCACAAGAGAGCTACGAACTCAGGTAAGGTCGACGCGTGTCGCCAGTACATACCTGTTAGCCTTGGGGTTGAGGGGCGCCTCGGTGAGCAGCACGGGGTGCTCCTCGGGTGCCACACGGAGCTCGTTGTAGAAGGTGTGGTGCCAGATCTTCTCCATGTCGTCCCAGTTGGTGACGATGCCGTGCTCGATGGGGTACTTGAGCGTGAGGATACCTCTCTTGCTCTGGGCCTCGTCGCCTACGTACGAGTCCTTCTGGCCCATGCCCACCATGACGCCCTGGTGGCGCGGGCGACCCACGATCGAGGGGAACACGGCGCGAGGCGCGTCGTCACCCGCGAACCCGGCTTTGCACATACCGGATCCATTGTCCACTACCAGCGCGGCTACTTCTTCGTCGCACATTGTGAATTAGTCTGTAAAAGAAAACAAACCTTAATAAATATAGTAAATTAATTAATTCAGACTTACGCTCTAAATGATGAACAGAAAATCCAATTTTAACTAATTTCCTAAAGTCAATTACAATTTAGGTCCTATATCCTTGATGCGTATGTTGTAATAGTAAACTATGACTATAATTAACGAATGGTCGTATAACTGTGGGCGCTCGTTAATCAGTGGGCGAAGGAATCTCAAAGACCAAATAAGGCTGGGTCGATAGACACGGTGTAAGCGCGAGGAGACGTGGCGGCCGACGCGGCGAGATGGAAGGGAGATTTCATCGACGGGTAAAAGTCGAACATGAATCTCTACTTTCGAATCGAAATAGTTGAATAAGTTTGGGACTGGGGGTCCAAAGGACCCCGGCGTCGGCCCGACCACGCCCTACCGCAACCGGCGTTCCCGAGGTTCGCCCGGCAACACGCGGCGGCGCCACCCCGTGTCACTGACCGCACTCACTAATTGCACTATTATTACACTCTACACTGGATTCATGCACAAAAACACAAGTATTGCACTTCGCTTCAACTTACGTTTAATTAAATAGTCCTATTAAATAAATAAATTAATATCGCTATTGCACAGCCTCGGTGGTGCTGCACAACACTTCTACTCGAGCTCACTTCGTGGAATGTCGCCGTTCGGGGCACGCGGAGTATATAAATGAGGCCGGTTATCGTAGCGCCCCTACCCGCGAGCCCGCGACCGCCGCTGCCTCTCCACCAATCGCAGAAATCCTGAGTTTTCGTAACCATATATGGTATTGCGCTGCAGGGAGCCTGCGCGTCCCCCCCTCACCCCGCACCGCTGATAGCGCACTGCTACTTGATAATGAGATCTCCATACCGACCGACTACTTTACATTACACACTTGCAATCCAACTAGTCACATATACTTTTGGTGAATTTTGGTTTTAATTTAAATAAGGGAAAAATATCGAGCCTACAAAGTGCATTGGGGAAAGTTACAAATATTTGGTTAGGTATCTTTGATTTACGAAGGAATTGGCAGTGTTCCAATCCAATAGTAGTATACGTATTCCAGAAGCCCTCGTGAACGCGATGCGGTATTACACACGATATATTTACAAGCTATAAACAATTGTACAGGTTCATTCATTGCTATCGTAGTAGTTTAGTTACACGGTTCGACATTTTTAGGTTAATTTTTCGTTTACTCCTAACTATAGGGACACGTAGCTTTGGAAATAAGACTTTTAGATCAAGTAATTATGATAAACAATTAGATTAGGTAGCTACTGTACTTACCGATGTATACGATTGTACCGCAGAGAAGACAATACAACAGCAAACGCTTGCCGATTCGTGAGAAATGCCGGACAACCAGCCGGTTTTGTCGCCCGCTCGTTTGCGGTTGCGGAGGTCGATTTGCTTCACTACGCCGCCCGGTTCGCCGGCGTCACGATAATGGACTCGCCCGATAGACCTTAGCGAGTGCAATATCGAATTGAATTTTAGTCTTTTTATAGCTAATCATACAAAAATTACCTACCAAAAGTGACTCGTAGCTTACATACGTCAGATGTCAAGCAAAGTTTCAAAAATTGAAATCGGAATTATAAATATTTTTATGTCGATCAATAATGGACTCGCCCGACCTCCCCACCCTCCACAACCGACGGCTTTACCATATATGGGCATAGGGAAACTCTGGGCTATGATTGGTTCGCGCAAGCAACGGTCCTCGTACGTACGCGGGGCACTCACACTTTAAAACATTGTTTCTTGTAGTAGTGTGGAGTAACAAAACGATTCATTCAATATGATATCGCCTGCATGGAGGCAAAATAACCTGGCTAAACACGGAGGCGCTCAGTGTGTCTATAGACGTAGGTGTCAATGTATTTTGAAATCAGTCGAGTTTTTGTCGCGTCGTGGTCGCATGCCTTATCTACTACTGATTGTTATCACGTGAGGCTTCCCGCATACCTGAGCAGCGCTACACCAAATGCAGATCCAGCATTATGCATTGGTTGTCACTTCTCATGTATTTTAATTAGAAAACAAAGTACATACGTATAATAAAAATAAGTATATTAGGTAGTTATCTACCTAACCTTCACATTTAATGTCAATATTATTTATCATCATATATTATGTTAGAACTAACTGATTGACAGACAACACAGAGAACTAATTAGTTAAACTAGAAGTATGAAATTTGTACAGAGATCCCTTATAGTAGAAAGAATTTAGAATACAATTTAAAAAAATCGTTATCTAAAATGCTAAAATGGGCGCATAAAAGTTCATATTATTATGAGTATAACTCAAGTGATCCAACTCCTTAAATAAAACGCTTATACTGACTGACAGATCCACAGACACAATCCAAACCAGTTGACTCAGAAGTTAATATTGTTGATTGAAGTAAAACCATGAAATTATGTACATGGGATACTTGCGTGGTGATCGGAGCACTGATTTTTGACAAGGAGAAACAAAAGAAAGGGGTAAAGTGGATACGTTTTTGTTAAATTATATTTTGAGAAAAAAAAATATTAAATCTTGTAAAAATATCAAATTATATTGCCTAATGAGTTAAAAGAGCGGGGTGAAACGAAATATCGTTGTAATCCTAACGCTTAAAATTTAGAATAGGTATATTGTAAAGCAAAGATAGCGCCTAACTAATTTCTAAATGAATTATAATTTCTCCAAGATCAAAGCAGTTCAGGTTCTGTACGAAATACCGTAATATTAAATAATGGTAAACAATATCAAAATTTAAATATTCGAAGATTTAGATGACACGAGGCAAATTATTAAAATCAATTTAATTAGAAATATGTATTTAAATGTAAAATTAAACTCTCAAATTAAACGATGATGTTCACATTTCAAAAAGTTGATTTCTTACTTTCACTAAAAGATTATTGAAAGCTGTGAACACAGGTCTAGGGTTGCCAGGCATCTGTATAAAGCCAAACATGTTAGGCTTTTTGATTGGATGTCCGGCCAAAATAAACGGTACCCGGCCTTTAAAGCTTTTTTTGCAAATCGCTAGATTTGAGAGTCTCGCGTCCATCGCTGAGCGTGATCGAGCGATGCTATCGCCACCTGCGCGGCGATACATTTTTTTATACTAAGACCGAAATTCTTTAGCAGTGTATAGTGTCTGGCCTCTGCACAAAAGTGTTTGGCCAAACTAGCTGGTTAGTCCGGCTACTAGATTAGAGACCTGGCAACCCTACACAAATTATTTCTTACAAATTATTAGGCGTCTATTTACGCAGTATAAATCCCACAGCTTAAATAAATATGGTAATTAGTATTTTCAAACATCCCACAATGCCTCAGAGAGTCTGGTATTAATGTTGAAGCTCCTGATGACCAGGAATCTAATAATTTCTCCAGTATTTTCAATAATAAAATATATTACCTACCATTAAAAAAAACACCTACGTTGGTTTTATGTAAGGATGAAGTCGACGTTAAACACATACCATGCATTTATTTTTAACGCTTAACCACAGATTAGGTAGACACAACGCTGGCGTTCACAGCGCAGAGCGAATTTGCTTTGAGCGTTGCGACTCATGAGCTCGTTGCTCAGGTTATCTAGTTAGGTACTTTTTTATAATTGTATTAAAAATTCAACAAATCATAGAAACATTATGACTTCGTCAATATTATGATTAATTCTTCCATGTCTTGCAAAACCTGAAAATCATTATGGCGATACACAAATAAGCATATATTTATAAATTAGTCTAATTTTTTGACATTAAGATGGTCTAAAATATCTTTTGAATGCAATAAATAACTAAATAATAGTGTACTTTTAACAATGCAATATGTTTTGTTTGGGTGTTGATTACTTTTAAGAATGATAGTATCTAAATTAATAGTTATGTACTGTATAATCTGAATTCTATTCTATTTATGTAGTTAAAATATTATGTCCCAGACACTGTGATTGTGTGAAGGATGTTACAATACTTATAATGCAGTGGTTATCGGAAATCGCCGCACCATTACCAGTTAAAGCCTGAGTCATGTCTTTCGTACGTGCATGCGTTACTACAGCGTCAGTCACTGGTGAGTAGCGTAGTGGTGAGTCAGCCACGGACCCCTCCGCCTAATGGCCCAACGACTCTGCGAGCTGGGGTCCGTGATCGAGGGTCAAGGACAAAAGTTGATTAACAGTCTGTTGAACGGATTACGCAGTGTTCGATTGATTTCCCGCCAAAATGCATTTTGCTTGTGGTTTTTTCTCAAAAAATATGTCTACGATGTACAGATACTTATAAAATATATTTAGGTGTATAGTTATTGATGAGTAAGGCTTTATTTTTATTTTGCGTTGGTTTGGATTAGACGCATAAAACTGTTATGTATTGTAATAAGGTAGCCTTTGGGTAAGCAATAATTTATTTAAAACAGGTTTTTATTTTTTCTCTCTGAATAATTATAATCATCATGATCATTGTGACAACCCATAAGTGTCCCACTCGGGTGTTCTCACAATGTGATGGGCACAGGTCATAGCCCACCAAGCTGGCCAAGTGCAGATTGGTAGACTTCTCCCACCTTAGGGAACGTTATAGAGTTATAATGGAATTATAGAGGAGGTGGAGTGGTGGAATTATAGTGTAACAAAAATATGATATTAGAACATTATACTAAAAAGATGTTTCTAATAATTTGATAGGTTTTTCTTAATTTCTAGTAAGAAAATTTTACCTTCTTCTAGATTAGACAATGTACATTGTACAATACTAAAGGTATGAGTTTTTTCCCTTCCCTGGGTGGAAGAAACGATTCACTGTGGAATCGAAATGTGTTGGTAGTTGTATTTGTTCCATGATGAAGGAGAACTCCTAAACTTACTGAGATTTACAAAAAATACATTTTTGATCCTTTGTTGCTTTCTTATTATAATGAAAGGTTAGCTATAGGCAATGAAAGCTCTAATGAGTTATATTAAGGGACATTGTCAAATCAAATATCGATTAGTTTTATGAACATGACAAAACAGTGGTCATGTTTTGTGTACACTATAAAACTATATTACTATGTTTACGTTGAATGACTCATTGTTGGAAAATATTTTTATGTGTTGATAAACATTACATAGGTACCTAGGTATGATACTTTATAGATATGATTCATCACATCTGTTGTGACTGAAATAAATCTAAAGACTATACACTGCCTAAATTATACCAAAATACCTTAGTAAATTAATTTTATGGCCTTCATTCAGATGGAAGGACTATTATGCATTACATACTCGTAAATAAAAAAACCATCTAAAATATAATACATTATTTATGTTATTTATTTATTTACCTATTATAATTAAATAAGGGAAACTAACATCACCATTAAGATCATAAAATTGATCAGAAATCGGCATATTATTGAGAATTCACTTCCACACGCTACCCCAAAGGCCAAAATTATTGATCCAAGTTCGCGGAACTATGGAACCCTCTGCACTTGGCTGGCTGTAGTGCGTGGGAGGCCGGGAGGGTGTATTGGAGATTTCGGCGACCGAAGGGGAAGCGACCCTAGCACGAAATTCAAAGCATTAATCTATGGATAAAATAAATGTTATGACGATAGAGTACTTTGTAGATCGGTGATATCAGTTGGTAGGGACATAGAATACAGGTACGTGACACATGCGTAATAATGATTATATATTACGCACTCATTACGCATCAGTGATTGCTTAAGCCCTAGTTATATGAACGTTGGTATTTGTCTCCCTCAAGGGAGAAAGGACGTTAATTAGCTTCTAATCTTGATAGATAATTATATTTGTAATATTCTTGTTAATTGTCACGGCAAAAGGGAATCTTTTGCGTATGAGAGTAAAATTCGTATTTTTTTCATAGCAGTATTGATAATAAAGGTCAAGCCAACAAAAACCTGATGGTCTGCGAAAGATAACCTATCAAGGTAAAATCTCTATATTAAAGCCAACGAGATGCGATACAAAAGGTGGTTCACCTAAAACACCATAAAATAGATACAATGATTCCATTTCTGTCTGTTTCTTATATATTTGACATTAAACAGCGTGCGAACAGTTCAAAGTGTTGGCCTATGAGACTTTGGTAACGTTTTTTATTTAACTCACAACCTACTAAAAATCCGATTAAAACGTGTACATACAATTTTTATGTTTTATAAGATCGTTGCTTTTAAAATCTTGACCAAAAACGCTGCATGGACGTTCCAGTCTTATTATGTACGTACACAAAAACCATTTACATCATCAGCCCTGTAATCGACCAACTATTAATAGGTACGCATAAAACCATATAATGCCGAATACCCGAGCTGGCTGTTTTCCGTTCGCAAACCTCGTATCGACATGACAATGACTCAGCGGAGGAAACTCGATACAACGCTTTGAATTATAAAAGACTGTATTATAAAAGAATGTATTGTGATAATATTGTGAATTCTATTCGACTTGAATACATATCGCGTTGACTCATTAACATACGTTTGGGAAGCCTTGTGTGGCGAGTGACGAATTGTCGTCAACGCGCAAAGAACCGTCGTGACTCTAGACATTATAAACTTTATAATTATGGATCCGTGCGCTAAAGTCAGCGAGTCGCATATGCACACAATGTCAAATTTCAAGTAGTTCCATTGTTCTGCAGTGGGCGTTGGTTGGTACCACAGAGTACTTTGTTATTGGTACATGGTTACATGCGTAATCAGACACTGGTTATTTATTTGTCGCATTGGTATATCGAATGAAAGATATATATAATTATATGAGTAATGAACCTCTATAGGGGACGAGTCTACATTTTCGGATGGAAGAATTCTGTTGGTCGTAGCGATCTTTATAATAGTTTTATCTTCGGAGAGAGTCAGAGATATTCTTTTTCACCCTCTTCAAAAAGTAGAGGAAGGCACCTCCTGTGGGGATCGGAACTCGGCTTAGCACGTCGCATGCTGGAGGGTGTCGGGGCGAGATGGCCGCTTACGCGGGAAATTCTTCATAATTGAGGAGGTCTACAATATGCACCACCACATTGCTTCAACGTGACATTATGTAGCTATTGTACCGTCTTCTTCACAGCTTTATGATTTTTATCTAGAACTTAACGTGAGTTCGGAAGCGCTCAACCAACTACCGACCGCTCCCTGATACCTTATCGGCCGCTCACTTGCTTCACGTATAAATAATTATTGATGTCAGGATATGTACGTTTTAGTACAAAACTATGTATATCCAATTAAGTTTTACAATTTTTATTGTTTCCCGACAATAAAAACCCCAACTGAATATATCGAAACCGAATTCTTCAGCGAAAGTAACATTTGTTTAGAACCCTTCGAGACAGGTCCCATTTATTTACCCTCGGCTAGTACAATTTGACTTGCTACGACTGATATATAACATAATAAAACTAAAGCTCTTATTAATATTCTCAGCTGACTGTGGGACCGAGAGAGTACTAGAGTGAATAATTATTATGATATTGCGAATAAATATGTAAATAGCACCCAGTGTTTGAATACTAAGTGCTGTAATTTACTGTTTCCCGTGTTGCTAGTAAACTGAAATACAGATTAAAAATATTCCCATTGTTTTATGGATTATTACGTATTCTGGGTGCGTGACGTCCGTTCGCAGTGTCTATGGGATGCTCATCCTGTGGGATAATTAGAAAGCTGTCAGATAAAATAAAATCTTATTTTAGATGGTTTCTCTTTCATTGGCTAGCAGCCAAAAATACTTCAGTCACTTTAGATTTTTAAATTAATTATTTTTAAAGTGAATTCAACTATTCTATGTTCGTCTCTGATATAGTTCCTTAAATCCATGTAACTTGGAGGTGTACAAATTCGTCCTAAACCCAAGTTAATAACTGGTCCACGGCTGGGCTCGGAACTCCGCTTACAATGTGATGGCCGTAAACGGTAAAGGCCGCAATCCACCACGCTGGTCAAGAGCGGATTAACAGACTTCACACATCTTTTACAACTATGTAGAACTCTCACGAAGGTATATAGACTATAGATAATAAATACCTACCAACGCCGTAGATATCAGACCTTAACAAGGGCATTCACTAATTAATCTCGCTTCACAAACGAACGCTCTAATTGACTGCATTCTGCGGGCTGGCTGGCCTACCCACATTACTGAAATAAACACATGTCTGCGTTCATCTAGTAAGGAATGAAAACAATATATGTATTATAACATACTTTGATATGCAGTTATACCTTATTGCTTTCAAATAAGAATGAGTTTCGTACGTACATATCTAAAGGTACAATGGATGCAGTTACGAACACATGTCGCAAGGGACAAAAATAATAAAGGAATCTGACAAAGGACACATCGGCCTTGTCGGGACTCGGATCAGGGTTACATTAGTGAACTTGTCGTTGGTGTCTAAAAATAGATTGATGCTTAGCCATATATATACGCTACGTATAATTATTGTACCATTATTATCTAAGGGGTTTTAGAGAATGGGAATCTCATATGACTCCCGCCCACTATATGAAGTTACTCTGGAAAATTTAGTGGATATATACCTAGTCAAATAGTAATATATACTACTTCTACCCAGGTTAAATGGTGCACGTAAAGACGCCATCAACCGCTTTGCGTTTTTATACACTTTCTGTTGTTACTGCAGTTGAATTCAACGGTATACGTTAAAATAACGCACCACGTAGTCGCGATGTGAATCCAACGTAATTGAAAATATGAATGTATACAATTCTTACGTATTTTTGTAGCATATAATTATTAGGTACTTATATAAAAAATCTACATTTCTGCACTTTTTCTCCGTGTAAAATTTATCTACACTTATTAAACACACCTGTGTGGCATATTTGTGCATTCCTCTTAAACTGGGGAGTTAGATAATTAGACTTTCCAACTTTATACCAACCATTGCTGAGATACTGGCGTAGTAATAGTTTTTACTAGTACTAGTATACTTATTACTACAATAGTAATTAATACTATTATTACTAATATAGTACTATTACTTTTATTGCGATAGTACATAGCAGTAATCAGTAACGTTAGTTATTAACAGCAATGGAGGTTATATTACTGACGATACAAATTAATTTATAGCTCGAAAATGCGCCACACACGTATCACCCTCCCAGACGAGTTCTGCGGAGCGCGGGGAGCGGGGCGCGGGGCTCGATCGATGGGTCCCTCCGCCCTTGACCCTCGCCGGAGTGCCATAAGGGCTCTTCGAGCGAGGGTTCTTAGAACACCCTGCCCGTGTCGCAAAACATGCCTTTGAAGTAATAAAAGCGTGAGCTAAAGGAGGTATTGATCATTTATGCTCGATAAACAAGGGAACAACATATGAAGCATCTACTTAAATCCAAGGAAATAGCAAAAAGGCTGTGGTATATTCATAATATTCCGTAATAAATAGGTATTCGAAATCCTACCCTGTTCAGCTGTTTTATGAATTTTAATTAAAGTTAACTTATCAACCTCGCAACAAAATGTATCTACGTATCTAATTATCTTTTATTTTCCAATTCAAGGAAACATCTCTTACTTAGGAAAGTAGGAACTTTTCCCCCTTTACTTTCGTCTGGTAATCATAATATTCAAACGGAACAAAAAACAAAAAGTGGTTGGAGCATGCATCGTTCATAACAGATTAATTTTTACTTCAATGCCGAATCTTTAAGTTAAAACATATTTTCTCTGATTCTTATACAAAAATGACTAATAAATATGATATTTTCGATAATCACACCGATGACAACAATCGTTTAAAATGTTTGTCTGTATGTCTTTTATAGAATCGTAAACGATACATTTAATCATTTAATGATCTCTAGCAAAGTTGTTGTGTATGAGCCCAGGAAAATTTCTAAGTTGGTACGACCAATTTTCGACAGGTGGCGCCACTGTCATTTCAATATATTTCATATTGGCGTAGTAATGCGCGCAGAATTTAGCTAGTATATTTATAAAAAAACAATAGCAGTTAGTATTCTAGTAACATTATATTGATATTCTTATTCGATTCTTTTAAATAAAATAGCGTTAACATAAACAAGTATTTAAATGTGACTCATGGTTGAATCAGCGACGTCAATGACTCATTATTTGCCCCCCAAACAGTCTTTGGCGCGCAATCAAACAGCACATAATCGTATATCATAGATCCCAACATGAAATGAGGAGCGTACGTAACATCTTTTTATTTTTTTTTCTTTTCTCTGTCATTTATTACAAAAGTTTCTGCGTTGTAATGCAGATAAGGTACGATTGTACCTTATTTTTAATAATTAATACGAAAACTATTGTAATAATGAAATCAGACTCTTTTTATAAATATATTGGGAATTATGAATTATTAGAAGTTACCCGTGGCTTCACCCGTGTGGGATAAAAATACCACAATGTGCAATAAAATGTTGCTAGGTAACTCTTTATCGTAAGACACTGTGAATTTGGCTGAAATATACATTGTAATGGTCCTTCCCACAGAAACCCAAGGGTATGATAGTCTTCATCCTCCCAACTATCTCCACACCATCATATTATAAGGAACCTTCGTTACGCCATGAAAGAAGTACAAAAAAACGTTCGCATTTATAATTTTAGTACAAATTAGTATTAGGCAGGTTATTTAATAGGCTAGTTACAGTGTAATAATAATGCGTTTTATATATCCTTTACGTGAATGAAATATAAAGAATTACAGACATAAATAAAAGTTCAATATCCATATCGAAATACATTCAGTTCGAAGTATAATCCACACGTAAGGAATGTCGTTTCATTCACGTTTCCAAGCACACATTCTCTTTTTTACAGACTGTATGTCTGTAAAGAGTTAAAAAGATTTGATGTTGAAGGAATGTTTTCTAGAACTGTTTTAAGTGTTACCCTAATATTGATCGCGACCCGGTACCCCGACAATAAAATACTAGGTCGTATGATTGCATTACTGCGACCCGGTATTTTGTGTTGAAACCAATCACAATCGTAAATGATCAATTTGTATGGCCCGACCGCGTCGCGTGTCGCTTGTCTCACCGAAGGTGGCATTTTCCTATCTTCCTTAATTTCTTAATAATGTTTACACGTATGCCAACATTAATATTATTATGTCATTGATTAAATCAAAGTAAGTTCTCGAAGCTGTTATTGGCGATATAACGAAGGTAAACCAACCAATACTTACATGTACGTATAGGAAGGTAGAGGGAAAGAGTCCGATCTGTGTATTATATATATATACGTATATATATATATATATATATATTCTGCACGCACCTCTAAATTTCAAAAAGTTATGTGCGTATTACAAGTTAATTACACTTTCTTCGTTACATGAAAACATCGTGAAGAA
>DWPA01002103.1:0-16541 GCA_018251375.1 Calpodes ethlius
ATCTTTCCACAAAAATTACACGTTCTTTTGCGGTAAAAAGTAGCCTATAATACGCCCAACTATCTCCAAACCCAAAATCATACCGTAGCTTCGTTGCGCCGTGAAAGAAGAACAAACAAACACACTTTCGCATTCGCAATATTAGTATACATACATAGCGTTATATTGTAATGGTGGTGGCGTCGTGCTGGTGGAATGATTTAATTATCTCGGGGTATCATCGTCTTATCGATAGCAATAATTTATATAAATAATGACATTACTCGCTATTGTTCTATTACTGCAATGTAATAATAAATGTTTTATGGTCTATCCATCAACTTAGTTGCTATATCACTTACGACACCGATGTACTTTATAATACTTATATCAATAAATACGGTATAAACCTTATTTATGCTTAAGTTCTTTTAATGTAAAATTACGAGTATGTTTATAAATTTTCTCCGGTTTTTTTTTCTAATTAACTATCTTTTATAATAATTAAACCTTTGCTTCACCGTGCATTCATTATTTCGGACATGATAGAGAGCATGATGATGGAGCCCTTGTAATGCTCTTATTGGAGGGCGACAACGTTTTGTGTGTATTAATATTATAAAATCACGAAGTAAATATGTAACTTACCTGTGGAATTGTTCAAGACACGCTAAATCACATCTCATCAAGGGTTACTGCAGTGTATATAACGTTTAAAATACAAAATCTCATGGAAATAATCAGCTTTGTAACTAAATCCGTTGATATTACGTAATATTTCTATAATGAATAGATATTATATATTTAGTACGAAGTGTTTAAAAGTTTTTTTTCACCGTGTCTTCTCGCCCATCTAAAAAATTTCCGCAACTGTGGTAGATTTAACAATTGACTTGGAAGTGTTTGAGAGTTAAAAATATGTATCTCAAACGAAATTTATGATCCACGCTAAATGTTTTATTACTTATTTCATAAATAATGTATTAAAATTAAACACATTCAAAGCTGTATTTAATTTTAGTTGTCGTTATCTGGCGCAAAAACTTTTAATCGAAATTTTAAATTGTATTCGCATTAAAACTCTACGAATCACTAAAAGTACTTAATTTACACATAATTACTTAAATCCGGCCATGTTACGTCCTAGCTGAAAACCGTCATAGCATTGCAAGTAACTTGGTACTTGTCAAATTATAATGTATCGCCGTGGGAATTTCGGTTTTAAATTATCCACTACATTTCGAGTTTGGCGACCACATACATGCAGAAATTGAATTTTTGACTATTTAAGTTTATCACCAGAATAAACCTTTTGGTCTTCACAGGTTCCACATTAGATTTCAACTAGAGCAAATATTTAATTACGTAATATTTTTTTTGGAGTCTTACGGGTATTGATTTTATAAATAATTTTAAATAACATTGCAACGGTAAGATTTCTAGTTCAATTTGTTTATCGAAAATAGTATTTTCGATATAAATGTTATTATTAATATATTGAACTAGACACTAGTACAACCGCACTAATAAGCATTGATAACATCCTTACAGCACTGGCATATCTGAATTCAAGGACATAAAAATACGATAATCCATAAAATGCTCCGTGTACGCACTCGGAACCTCCAGATGTCATCGGATCGTAAACATCGCGTCTTTATGCCGCAGTCGACCGCGAGTCGTGTGGCTTAACTACATTAGGTTCACCTTCGACGGGTTCAATATCACTACACAGTTACAGATACGTACAGTCGTTGCATCGAAAATTGTTGTTTACATTGTAGACATTGTGGAACCAGTAACTTTGGTTGGAGTACATTAATCCTTGTGGAGTTGTGTCGTTGAATACAATTGTAAAGAAAGTAGCAACGACGCTAAATTCTATGTTTATCTGAAACGCTTGAAATTGATTTATTGTTAACTCCAAAGCTAGGTAAGATCGGATGTGTGTCAAATCCACCAATGGAATAGCTTGATTTTCAATTGTCTTCCATTGACATGCAATCCTATTGGTGGATTCAATATATATGTGAATCTTAGCTAACTGGCACATCATCCGTAGATAAGCGCAGTTTAAAGCTCGTCACAGTAAACAAAAAGGTTACCTCAGTTGACGAACAGAGAAGACAAAGGTACTGAAATGTTTTATCTGTGGCTGTTTAAATATAGATACATTTGCTCTCGGAAAATTTAATCGAGGAAAATAAATTGCATTCGGCGTTTTAACTTAGGTGTGATTATATGACCATGCAATGTAAGGTCATGTTACTGATGTAGGTAGACTAAGAAACGAAGGATAGAGGATCGGATTCGCTCGAATATGATCCTACCAAATTCGGATTCGAAATTTGAATTTATATTAGTACGTCAAGTTTTTATTGAAATGGCGTAGATCAATTGTTACCTGATATTCGCCAGTGTGGTTTCATCTGATTTAAATTCAGAATTTGAATTTTAAAAACGCAATGGTCGTTCTTTGAACAACAGATAAAATATAGATTGTATTATAAGGTGCATGTCTGTGTCAGCGATAGATGCCTATACCTACGTTAAGTACAAGAATCTCTATACGACCATCTCTCCTATACTTATCCTATAAATAAACGTCTTTAAATAAACTGTTTTATTAGCGAAGGTTTAAGTGTATTTTATCCACGACTATTTCTATGAAGACATTCAAATATCAAAGGAGGCGTCATGTCTTTATGCATCAGATATATTTATCTTTATTATTAATTTAAAACTTCTTATCCTAAAACCAAGAATTGTTCAATTATCCGCAAAGTGAAATGATAAATGATAACTTACAGTAGGATAGTCATTTAACACTATCCAAGATTATGAAATGCTGATCATGTAACCTGGTAAAGACGCCATGTTGGTCGAGTATCATTTATTTGCTTCAGTTTACTCGTATGTACATTACGTAACAAGTATACTTATTACTTAACATGACTCTTAATAACAAGTATCTAACTGCGTTCATAACAATGACTAATGCTGAAAAGAAGTGCCTTCATAATAATAGTATAGGAGGTAGTTATGCATTTAATGATGATATTCTTACTTCGCTATTTAAAGTAAATAGTTTCAAACCAGTCAAACCGGGTTATAAGGAAACTCGTCCAGTGTAAACGGAGTTTGTGATGTGATGGTTCTTGCTTTTGTTTTTTATGAATCTATATCCGATATTTTAATACCATAAATAATTACATAGACGTTATGATAGTAACGTTACGATGATAGTAACGGTAAAATTTGCAAGAACCGTGCATACGTACACGTAACAGTGGACGCGTAATTGTGGACTACGATGTATTGAAGTCGTTGGACAAATATTTAATATAATTTTATTTAGTGGAGAATGGAAGATATTTCACATAATTAGGGAATTCAAAAAAAAATATTTATCTAAATTTTATTTATGTGTTTTATCGTTGCGGTAATAATTTTAAACGCTGAAACTTAATGTTTATTAAGTTTCAGCGTTTAAAATTGACAACTTATTACGTGCCAAATAAATATTATGTTTGGTCGAGTCTGTTACGCTATGAATGCTCTAAAAAATATCACTTTTATTATTATACAAACAACCACTGAATTAGAAGGCTTACCGTTGTATCGTAATCATGTCATTTAATAATTTGTGAGTGATGTATATATATACCATTGACCACCATCTCCTGCACTAGAATCGTACGACGGTAATGTCACTCTATCTGAAACGTAATTGACACCTACCTATGTTAGCTAACGCACAGATAATGTGAATACAGACATCACAATGTTAAAGTTACAGATAATATTATGTATGTCGTTTAAATCGTTTGTGTTTAAATTATCGATGGAATTTTTCGTTCAGGCGTAACTGTCGCCCTGCCTAGGTCTCACCTTGTCCCACTTAGGCAAGGTTCAATGTTAGAAAAACTTCCATGAAAGTTCCATGAGTTTTAGTAATTTTGTAACGCCATAGCTATACCCATTCCATGGCAGTTAAGTGTGTAACTGTCAGCCGAAACGGTCAACCATCGTGTGTGGATGTCACAACTATCAAGCGAGAAAATAGAATATACACGGTTCGCTCCTTTTTGAAAGGTCTATTTGCTATCGAGTGTACTTGAGCTAGTCGAATCGCTGCCAATTTATAATCGCCTATCCTAATAAAAAACTGGTTACGTGAAATTCCGTATTTTTATAACTCTTCTGTTTAATTTTATTATGTGTAAGTTATCCTCTTATTTATTATGTATTTGTATATAATTGTATCCTTGGACTTTAAATGTAAACTATCTTTGTCGTCAAATAACGTAGTGGATGTTGGAGATTTTCGGACAGCCTTAAAACAATAGATGTCGAGACTTGGTTTAGCCACTGTTCTCACCAATCGACACTGGATAACGTGATGAAATACACTAGTGATCTCAATCACGAGGATAAGGTTCCGAGCGATGGGCTGCTGATGGTTTTTTATTCAAATAGCCAATAAACGAGTAGAAGATCCACCTGATGGGAAGATGCTTTCGCCGTTCATGGGCATCAGCAAAGAAGAGTATGAGAAAGAAAAAAAAACTGTCTCTCAAGGCCTCTCTTTCGCAGCTGATAATAAGGTTAAATTAGATATTTGTATTAATTACCATGTATAAGTCTCCATAGCGGCACACCTTCCAGAAGCCTTTTATACTGGCGAGCATGGTGCGCGTGCGCCGTTCTCCGTATCGCGCCGCGGCGACCCTCCTGATAAACAAACAAACAACATTAATTAAGTTCTGTTAAAAATATCTAAAAATCAATTAGCAAAAAAATATTACCGGCTGGATCAACAATTATAGACTTATCAGCATGTAGCATTTCAATAAATTAAGAAAGTAGTTGATATTTTGTATACGTTTTACGCGTGTGAATTCAATAAAAGATATAAGGACCTTTACGTGAGAAACCTAAGGTGCCAACGAAGATATATAAACATTTCCCAGTTGACAAAAGCAGATATTATTAACACATTTTTGACAGTTATGAACATTAATGGAGCGTATTAAGTAAATAAATAAATACATTTTATTGAATAATACATTTCTTCGTATCGACATTAAACTATGGACGACGTTTAAAACAGTTAAAAGGTCACTAGAATAGTAACCAGTGTTAATCAGAGAATAAAAAAAATGTCTTTGTTTTTCAAGATAAGCCGTGATCTTTAAAAATCTTATCGTATAAACTAAGGACATCTTTTGAGAGTATACTCATAAAAGTACAACGATCCCAGTTAGTATGATAACTAACTGATAATTCGGATGAAAGTAATATTTGAAATAGAAAATATGAAGTGCTCCACTGATGTAGATAATTTAATATCATTATGTACAGTTTTTTTTTTACATGAATTAAGTAAGTGCTTGACTACTATCCCATCTGATGGTTTCACGTCCTGCTATTATAATAATCGTATCTTTCGAGATACGAACGCTTACAACCTCACAGCAAGGACGTAGTTGCTGTCAGGTCAGAATTTGACACAAAATTAATTCCGTATTCTTAGAGACTTAGAGAAAAGAATATCAAAATCCATTCATTATTTCTCGTTAGTTAGTCCAGAAGTATTATTATAACATTGATGAATTTGACTCGCAACGTTGTCCGCGAACATTTTGTAGCAATGTCTAAAATCTTATTATTGCACGAGACTATGATGCGACGATGCAGAAATAAAGTCGTAACTCCGGTCTCTTGTAACCAATTTTAATACAATCGCACTGTTTAAATTGATTCACAGGCAATAGAACTGTAAACAAGTAGTGAAAAGTGTTTTAGTAGTAAACTTGTTAGCGCTCGAACAAACGGAATTCCGAAAACAAAATGAATCAGAGCTTAAAAAATAATAATAATTTATGATAAACATTACCTATTATCGTTTCGTATCGTAATAATCGTATCAAAATAAAACAACCCAAACAATAATTTACATTTATATGTATTATAAAAACGTGAAATTAGCACGTGTTGTCACGTTCATTTGCCTCGCAGGAAAAACGTTCGACAGATAACACGTGAAACGGTTTTTGTACCAAAATCACAAACGGCCAATTCTTTATTGTATTTGTGTAACTCTTTGATTTGCATTCATTGAATTAATATATTTAAGTAGCAATTATTAGACAATGGGAGCTATAAAACGTAGATATTTCATCGATAGGCCAGCGTCTGATGACTCTTTAGATTTGGAGCTGTCAAACGGGTAATGCCAGACCAGATTACAAATTCGCCGGTCATGTTCATTTATTAATAATCATATTAATAGATGATTTATCATCAAGTTTTTGTTGTATTAATTTACTAGATATTCTATTTTGATCAAAATTGACGGAGTTAAATAATACGCCTCCATTGTCAGGTCTGTCCTTCGACTTCCACTTCTGTTTGTATGCGACTTGTCCAAGTTTATATTTTGGGGTCTATAGACCTACTTCCACGTGGATCAGCGAATGCCTCACTTCCTTGTTGTACAGGCTCTATCTGTACATTATCTACGTCAACTCGTCTTGTTACATTTACCGTTGGAGTAAAGTCTTCCGCTATGCAAAGTTATCCGGTTTGACTTTTTGAATTAGGAACATTTTGAAGTTTTGAGGTTAGGTTGGGTTAGTTCCTCATTTCCATGAGGAACTAAATGTAATGCCACAAGCGTAATAACATTTTATATTTTGTGTTGATAATATTATAGTACTAGTAACCGCCTTTGCCTTTACATCGGAATACTTATTTAATATCTTCACATGAAAAGAAATTACACGGAATTTAAATTGACCGTTATTGTTTGTATCGGGACTGATATAAAATAAACAGTTGATGATACCACAAAGTAATTTATATACTTCAGCGGAAAACGTATCTAAATCGGTTTAGTTTTAATCGTGCCTGAGACTGTTAGCAATAATCTCAAAGAAACAAAAAATATTAAGAACCATTATTTTGGGATGTGTGCCGTGAGAAATATTGATACGTTTCTTTACGTCTTTATTTACACGTATATATTTCCACGTATAGCTCGTTATCGATATAATCATGACGAGCTGGTTACCATTTCGCTAGCGGCTATTGCGACCAAACAGCCGTGAAGCGTGCTAATTCGTTACATTGATGAATTACACAGCACCGGCACGCCGGCACGCCGCCACGACGCTGCCCCCGCGGTTAGATATTTTATTCGGTTTATTTAACATAATAGTACGGCGATACAATATAAACTGCAAGAAAAGAATTACAAATAGTATTGTCGATTGAAATTGCTTATAGATCTTCCTTCCTCTTTCCAAACAATGCGGTCATTGTTTGGAGTTCAAGTTTAGGAAACATTTATTCAGTTTTAAGTGTTTGATAGGCATACATTGTTTACGTAAGATTGATGTAAAAAATATTACAATTTATATATATGTAACAATGAAAGTCTGATGGATGCATGCATGAATTTATCACATCATATTTGTCATATTAACGTTCTGCAAATTATGTCCAATTGTGCGTGACATGTGAGTGATTAATTTAATATTCAGTTCGATTATATATTTTGTTGTCCATCTACGCTAAGATTTAAAAGGAATAATAACATACATACTTATGTAGGTTACATTTATATTTCAAACGTGTTGCCGACGTATATGTAACAAATTACTATTAAAGTCTATACGTACTTCCAGAATAATCCTTCTACATCTACTAGTTGGTACAACTAATGTAAGCTTATTTGTATACTATTTTTTTGTGCAGTAACTTGATAGTTGGAGGAGTTTCTCTGCGCCGGCTGGCGGCTAAGACTACAAATGAATTCATTCATCTATTTTGAATGTCCACAAGAATTCCTGGTAGTCGACAAAAGATACAGTTTCGCGCCGCTGGCTATAATGAACCCTTTTGTGTCTCTCGACGAATTAAAACTCCGACAACATTCAAGAATATAAACCAAAGCAATCGATTAAGATGTAAATAGGGTGCTCCGTCATTATTATTGTGATCCTCTTTGTGTAGCGATGTCATTTCGGACGTGGCAAAGTTCGGTTCGAACGGAATCGGACAACAACACGGTTTTTTGTAGAAGCAGGTTGTATGTGGGTGGTACTTCCAGAATATTCTCTAAATATCAGGGGTCATCAATCTTTACATTCGTAATGAGGCGAAATTGAAACACATTCTAAATTTTTTTTAATATGTCGACGTAGTCATCAATGATGCATAGATCAATTATATATAATCGAATCAATAATGCATAGATTATATAATTGCCTGACGTGTGAATTTTTGCGACAGCAATGTGTTTTACGTGTTCTACGTAGAATGCAACTTAGCGTGCGATAGACACTTTGTTTTTCTGTCCTGATTATTCGTGAGCAATGACATTCCGACTTAAATTTAACTTAATACTTAGCATATTATATTCACGAATGCGTTATTCACGAATAATGAGGACCAAAAAACAATGTGTCTACCTGTTACGAATCTGTATTAAGACGTAACTTGTACAGTTACATTGTATAGTTTCAATTTGATTCACACAGGGCATGGACATAAAGAACTATTTATGACAGTAATACGTAAAATATTGCTATTGTTGTGCGTGGCGATACATCGTGATGTGTTATTCGACAATCAGCTGGTCAAGACGCTCAGTACTGACAACGAACGGACTCGGATGTCAAACGTATGAGATACAATATACATTTACTAATACGAGCGACAAGGAAAACGATATTAAATAGTATACAGGAATAGGAAGCGAAATGTAAATGTTTTTTTATTTTTTATAAAATTGTTTATATTGAAAAGTTGCTTACGTCTACCTGTTCTACAGAAATGTATGGTGTTCGTAGAATTATCAACATATGTAACGTGGATAACACAAATAAGATACTAATAAGAAATAACATCCTCGAGCTAACAATATCTGTTCCGTCTGGACTCGAAATCGGTCACTTTAATAATTATATTGATGTTCAATAATATATTTTTTAATTAAAAAAGCAAGAACGATGGTAAGTACATGTTGGTAGAATAAATCTTAAGAAATATAATTTTACATTAAAATTCGTTAATTACTGAATACTGCACTTTGTTGTATTCAATTGTTTAATACCTCCTGCAACAGATCGACTATACCTAATTATATTTTTATTCGGCGTAATAATAGTGCAAAACTTATTCACTTAATATGTATCCATATAAAACAATGTATCTTATCAGATTCAGTTATTATCAACTGAATGCAACGGAAAATATTTGAAGCGTTTTTCTACTGCAGACGGACAGATCAGTGACGCTACTTCCACAATTATACAGAAATAATTCCATAATTTTATAATGACCACGTCTAGAGCTGTCATTAAATATATCTGTTATGCGCGCTACTAAAGTGTTCGATTCCCGGTAAACGGTGAGCCTACTGCAATGAATATCTTTTCGATAGTAAATTACATAATCTATTAACGTCAATTTTACAACACTGCAACTAATTGGTCATTGTAATCGACTAGTTAGAATTACAAGTTATTGAATCTTGTTGGGACTAGTATGAAATATGTCATTAGTAGTCTGTAAGTAGAATTGTCGTGATTTGGCCAAAAATCAAATGATAGGTCGCGCTGATAAGCGCATGCGCCGACGATTTGAATTTTCGAAATAAAATCTGAGCAACATTTGATTGCAAAAAATGGGTATGCTGGACTGTGGTCTATGATAGGATTAAAGTCGTAGGTTAGGTTGCAAAATACGTATTACGAGAACAGATATCATGTATAAACAAAAAGCGCTAACACTGTAAACCTACAAAACTATATGTATACTTATTTGTTTTGTTACATTTAAAATTATGTAATCACTTAATTTTTTTAAGTAAAAAAAAACCGAATGTCGAATTCTAAAAATACAAACACGTAATTATAGTGCCCTTTAAAAGTCGATACAGAATCTGTACATTTCTTATTTGTATTGCTATTTAGTTTTTAAGACCAGTTCTGTGCAATTACTGGACCGGTATTTATTAAAAAATATAAGGAAGTGAATGTTTTTCTGTGCCGGAAGACATGAGAGCTGCCTGAAATCTGACAAGTCTTTTACATGCTAAATGACTTATTAAAAGCCAAGTACCTAGTAGAAAATGTAGAACCATTATTATTTTATAAATAAAAATATTTTTTGAAAAAACCGGAAATACTACTTTTCAACACTAATTTTGCCTGTCACTATTCATAGAAAATATTTAAAAATTAATTAATCAATGTAATAAAGATGTACCTATATAAAAAACAATGGTTTCTTTTTCTTTCAATATCTATGCGTATTGCTTTCCGTTGTCATAAGTAACTATGTAGTTATAATTAATGGATAGCGATAACGATAATATTGTTAAATAACATATTAATTTTTAAAAAGACGTCAACATTTCTATCTAATATTTATTAAAAATTTAGAAACAAGTATAGAAGTACTTACTCTTGCAAAATATCCGCGTGGGAACCCAACTTGATTGATTGACGAACTATTTATCACAAAAATTGTTTTTCTGTTAAAAAGAAGATTAAATGAAAAATGAAGCGTCCGTCCACAATTTTCTATTATCTGCAGCACAACGTTTTCGCGGGAAAACTCCCGGCGCACAGAATCGCGTTTAAATTTGGAACGCGCACGCGTGCGTTCCTCGCACGTATTTGTTTTTAAATTGGCACTTTTGTAACTGTTCTATAGTTTTTGTTTTTTTTTTTGTGAATATTTTAAATCTATTTTAATTTTGTAATTCGTCTGTTCGGATTGTATTATTGTTTACAATGGTGTCACATCACAGTTGGAGTCGCTGGTCGACTGTTTCCGAAAGAGCCTGCATGTACTTGACCTTGCGCGGTTCGCGGGCGAACTGGTGTTGGTTTTCGTCGTCGCCGCTAGTTTTATAACGCATTATTGTTGTCATAACTTTTACTGTGCGCACCATTGATAGCGGATACCCGTGGAACGCGCGCGCCTCGTTCGTTTGCGGTCGCGTGAATCGGAGCGCTCTCGTAATGTTACGAGCGTTAATTGTTATTAGCAAACCGTTTAATCGATAACCTGAGTCGATTTAATTGATTTCATTGAATGTTTATGTTCCTATGATATGAGTTGCTACGATACCGATGAATAAATGCAATATATAGGTACATTGATTTACGACAGACTACATTGTATTACATCTTATATGTATGAGACGTTTTTATCGCCAGACCGCAATGTTTTGCATATATCAACGAAACAAAAATATAAGTAGCAGATTCACAAATAAATTTTGTCATTTCCTTTCATGAATACTTAATTTATAGGTACCTATTTAAAAATATATTATAAAAAATAATATATATACTCACAAATTAATGGAGAACCTTGATTTTCAACTGTTTACAGTATCACATGTTTAATTCTCGCACTGTATTAAGACCGAGTTCATTTATTATTGCTGACGCACCCATCGTTGGTGACCGAGAGGTTGTATTGTCACTTGTGGCGCATGTGAACCCGTTAGCAACTCTCGAGGAATTAAATATGAATAGACAATTGATTATAGGTAATAAGAGAGGAAGTAAACGTATCAGACGCGGAACACTTGTGTTCTGAACATAGCAACACTGGCTACCACGGTTGCACTATAATTAGACGGAGTATTCGCACGGCCCCGCGTGGCCGGCCGCTAGCTACGACAATTCGTGCCATAGACAAACTATTGTTCAGAAATAAACATGCGCCATTGATGTGTTTTGTAAACAAATAAACAAACACACAATGTGACCTTAGCCGAGAAAGTTTAATAAACAAACGCTATTTTTGTACGCAAACGATGTTTTAATATTTTCGAGTACCGAAATAAATTAATAAATCGTTGCCAATTGTCATAGATTTCATTAATTTAGGTGCTGACTAACGTATTGGAGTTGTGTAGTAAATTATTATGTTAAACGATAGTAAAGAAAGAAGACCGTTTAAAGTAGAACTCTGAATTTTTGTTGTTATTAAGTCAATCAGTTACTTGAACGGAATATGTAGACGGTTCGATCTCAGCTGGCGTATGTGTACCTACCTTTATTTGACGTGACGTTGGTGTTAAATTTATTGTTGGTAATTAAATTTTATATATTCATGCCAACCACTTCGATAGCAATAATACGACAATACTTGAGTAATCCAATGGTTACTTATCTATTACCCATATGAAAATAACCAGCACCAAGTCTTAATAATAATAATAGGAACGATAAGAATCTCTCTCGTCTGATACAATGGAATACTTACGATACATTTTATATCCAGATTACCTCAAATAATAGATTAAACACAGCACGTGGTGACATATAGTTTAAATCTGATTCATAAATCAGCGCACAGGTGAACGTTTGCGGTTACCAATGTCACAGTTTATAAGGCTCTTCGAATCATATTCGTAAATTAAACTCAAATTGTTTGAAGTGCAACTTCTGTATTGATATTGTAGACTGGGTGAAAGAGTGACAATTTTTATTTATTTATCCCTAGACGAAGCCGTGAAGGCATAATATGTTTATCAGAGCAATTTATAGATCGTTTTTGAAATTTCATCTGCGTGATTCAAAATTTAGTAAAGCGCCATCTATTGACGGATTGCTTAACTATATTCTATCGAAAATTTCGCATGTTTGCAGCCATTTTTAATATAAAACATATAGAAAAATGAGGCAAGATTCGTTTACATGGCGTACTGCCTGAAGAGAAAGGTAATGATACAGATAATATTGAAAGTAAATAGAACCTCTTATTCCATTGATAAAAACGTAATCTATCTAGTGATTGTGATAAAACGACAGATTGATTATACATGTACCTCGCAGAGAGGTCTTATCTGTGATGTTTTTACTTTGTATTGTAGTAACTCACGAAGAGTATTATTATAATTGATTTCATATTCATGTAAATTTTATTGTAATCAGCTCTGCGATCGAAATTCCAATATAATTGTCAATCAAAAGGTTATTTCACATTGACATTATGTAATATATTTTTTTCTTTAATTATAGCACCTGTGACAGATATTACGTTATGTAAAATGGGAAAATATTTACAAGTACAGACTTTCTAAATGTTATGACGTTTGCATGTTTTCATTTACTTTATATCGTTTGTTTTCAAAATAACGGTCATTGTTCCATACAAGTGTTATTAATGAGTTGGATTTTGTAGAATTTATCCAATTGGAATGTTATTGTCTTTTTATAAAGTTATTTATTCTTATATAAAACATATACATATATTGAGCCAACTTACAGTTACTAGGGTAAATATAAAATTGTTCAATACGACGTCATAAAACTACGTTCGTCTGATCATATAGGACAACATATTTAAATTTATTTTACAAAACAAATATTAATGTTTAGATAAATTTATACTCATACAATGAATGTTAAAAAACAAATATGTAAATATATAATATATAATATATGTAATATCGAGGCAGCAAGTCACTAAACCTACTTTATGTCGGATAATTGTATTACGACTTAAAGTAAGGACGACGTATACTTCATTCGTATTGATAACGCGTGTTTCTTCAATATTTAATTAATTTTTAGATGTAATTGTGTGCACTGTTGTCAGGGCGACGTGAGATAAGGAATGAGGTTAATTGTCCCTTTTTTTCATCAATAGGTAATTCGCGCAATCGTTTTAACTGCATTGAGGAGATCCTTTATGTAAGAAAAGAAAATTATGTCTTTGAATAATCATTGATATGTAAAAGTATAAATAATAATTTTAAATTATAATAGCCTTGTAATTCTTCGGTTTGTTTTCTTGTCCGCTGAGCTGAAGCGTCTCGCATTCGATTCCCGGTTGTGGTACAATTGTAAATTTTCTTAGTGTAAGAATACCTAGATAATTTACAAGAAATATTTAAAATCTGTGTTTAAGTGCATAAATATAACGTTATCTTATCAAATAATTTTGTGAAGCTCATTATACAATTTTGAGAAAAACATTCATGTCTTTAATCATTCTTAATTTATTTGCCTAATTACATAAGGTGGAATATTGACGTGGAATGAATTACAACTATTATGTTAAGTACGTAATTAACAACTGTATTTATAATCTTTATAATTAGTGTGTTGTGAATAATTACATTGTTTAAAAATGCGTCCATTATATAATTAATTACAAATATTATAAATTATTTGTCTCGGAAACTATAAACCTATTGTTTTAATAATCATTAATGTTATAATTATAATGAATATGCATCAATTAGTTAATTTTAATCGGTCACGTCTAATATCGACTTCCTATTTGGTCGGTAATTTAATATTGTTTTCTCGAAACCCACGAATGACAGTCAAGCTAATGTTATTTATAACCCCCGACCAAAGAAACACCAGACACTGCGACGCTCGTTTTAAAAATATTAATACGTCCTTTGAATGAAGTTGTAAGGGACCAAGAGAAACAAATATTTTATTACTTTTTAAGGTTGCTTTTTTAGTTTTATTTTAATATTGAATTAAAATTCAACTTTAACGATAAGTATTCAATTATCTGTGGACTCAACTCACTCTCCATCAACTACGATACATGTAATGCAATTTCTGAAACCACCAGAATGTAAGAAAGGTTTATTCCATCAGCATTTCTAATGGAAAATTGTATTTGTAGGAATCTATAAAAATAAAAAAAAATATATATAAATTATTGTTTTATAACTTTTTTTCAATATAAAATTCATATTTGACCACTTTTTCAAAGTAACATTTTGGTATGTGTACAACCATACCAACCATTTATTGGACGCCTATAGATCCCAAAATTCACCTCGGGTATCCATCATTTTCCAAAAGGAACTACATGCTTTTCCAGACGACCGGTACGGAACACACTTCGGACTTGACCGTTTCTCGTTTTATAATTACTAGTTGATAGCTCGGCCACCGATGACGATGGTCACGGAGGTCACTTCTTGCGGTTTGATTAATGACTGCGTCTATTATACTTCAATAAGTAATAAAACTTATATTGACATTTTTTGATTTTTCCTTAGCATGTAGGTACTTTAAGAGAATTATGTAAAGTAATGTTAGAATTTTATTATTATTATTGAGTATTACAGTAATATTTAATAGCTGTTATTTACATATTATTATATATTTGCTAAGGTGGCGATGTTTAGAATATATTAGGATATTGTTGTCGTCAAAAAGAGAAATTTAATCAAAATATGACGTAAATTAGTTTTTCTATCCACATCTGGTAATGCCTGTAAAGCTTCATTGCCGACATACTTAAATACTTTCATCTCTCGTACTGAGCCGTACCACAGGACTCCCGCACCAAACATTTGAACATCTTACAGTTTTCCTTTTAGATATCTGCTACAAATTTGTTCTGTATCTGCCCTAAAGCGGGTCACATTTGAACATCTTATTGTTTTCCTCGTAGATATCTGCTACCCAATTTTTCCTAATTAAGAATGTCGTGATCATTGTTTTATTGCGTATTATTAAAGACTGAATAGTTCTTACTAAGACTGCGCTGTACCAGGGCTGCATACCATACCGTGGGATTCTAGTAAACAGTTTTATTGTAAGTAAAAGGAGGCAAAGACTTTATCCTCGTTGGTATCTATTTCGATAATAGCGGTCACACGGATCCTCGCCCTGTGGAGCGAGGCTTCGACCTCGTCCATGTCAACCATATGTGGATGACTCCGCAGCAAAATTTCCCAGAATTTGTCACTCTGTGTACTTAGTGAGTTAAAGTGACAACTGTATCTATATTTGTTAACGTTATATTTAATTTATTTATTAGCTGTAGGTAACATAGAGTCTATATAACTTCTTACATTTTCATTCTTAAATCATTTTCTCAAAATACGTGGTGTCACTTGGATTTTCCTTCATTATCAAGCACTTTTCTCTAAAGTACTTGTTATCAGTACTTACGTATGTGTATTATTATACGATAGGTGTGTGCCTATATGTATGTGTATAAACATTTACGAATACCTACATTATAAAAGTACTTTAGCAGTAATAAAGTAAAAATCTTTTAGGGAACTGCAAAATTTTAAACACTATTCGTCAGCAAATATGAGTAATAGGTCGAATTGTATTCATGGCGAACAATAGTTGCCCGCAGAACAATGTGACGGTCACAAGCACTAAAGGACATTAACTAGGAGCATCACCATCGCATTGCCATTCAAATGGGAAGCGATGGTCCCGCTTTAAGAATTCTATGTCATAGCAGAGAAACAACGACCCAGGAAGTTTGAAGGGTCAAGTTGGGTCGAACGTTTATTTGTCACTCAAGGAGGACTTCGTTATTTGTGTATATGTTATTATATATTATGATTATTACTGTCTGTTCGATCGTTTACCATCAAACGACGCCCTTTTGCCTCCTTACCGTTTAAACGCGTGTCGCAAACGCCTCGAGCGGTTGTCGATCGCAGCACACGGAAATCGGAAGTACCGGTCATAACATGCTCATAATAACACACTCAAGTGTTTATAATCGTACGTGCACATTATTAT
>DWPA01002104.1:0-16523 GCA_018251375.1 Calpodes ethlius
ACGTAATTTGAGTTTATTTAAATTGTGATTAAAATCAGGTTATGTGTTAATAAAATTGTTCTTTTAATTAACATATCGCTTCAGACCCAAAAGTAGTATTTTTTTTAATAAAATTCCACTTCTGAACCTAAAAATATCTATCAATAATCTCAAGTTAGTAGATACAAGTATTTTTAAAGAATAAATTTACAAGTATTAAGGATAGTAAGAACGAAGAGAATACCCCTAAAGATATCTTAAGTTAACCAAGTTAGTTGAAAGATAAAAAGTTTTAGATTTAGAAGTCAATGTTCTTTTGTGTCAATGGACTGATTACTGCTGCTCATAGCTTTTAACTTGATTGAGAAGGCCTGAATTATTTATTTAATAATGCACCAACAAAATAGATACTGATTATAACATCAAGAATACAAAATAAGTTAAAAACATGGTAAGTATAAGTTCACTTAAAGGTTCATATAATAATGTATAGAAGTAAATACAAAAAGTTTAGAAGAGAGAAAATGTATAAAATTAGTTACAATTATATAAAGTTATATAATTACAATTATAAAATCAGTTACAAATATTATAATAATATAGTTACAATTATAAAATCAGTTATAAATATTACAATAATATAGTTACAATTATAAAATCAGTTATAAATATTACAATAATATAGTTACAATTATAAAATTAGTTACAAATTTCTCAACAATGTTGTTTTTAGTAAAAAGCAATTAAGTAAATAAGAGCTCTAATAAATAATTTGTAGAACAATTGAATGTAATTGTAATTGTAATATTCGATCCCATTATTAAAGTTATTCTCCATCCATATTAGTGGTCAAATCAGGGTATATCAATTTAAGAACAAAGTTCGATGTCACAGTAACCCATAGCAACCAAGCTATTGTTATTTCAATAGCTCATAACAATTTTGTTACTGACAAAGTACGATGTTTTATTTTAATTATTTAAATAATAAATGTCGTTCGTAGTACAATAAGGTTACGTCACAAGCGTACAATGGACGAGAGTGAACTGAGGAAGCTATTGCAGACGAAGAATGGATGTCGGGTGCCGAAGATGCAGCCCATACCAGACGTACACTTGATGGATAATTTGCCGTTTACACCCCTTCCGCCGTACAACAGGATTAAGGTAAAAAGGATTATATTTCCTACTCTTTGTACCTCCAGCTGAGAGCTAAAGGGTTAGTTCTTTTTTCTACTCTCTTCTTGATTGGCAATGTAAATACCGACAAAATTCATGGGTGAGGGTAACTATATACCATCAGGTGGATCGTCATCGCGTTATATAGCTAATTACATAAAAAATGTAATACATATATATGGTACATACTTATGGTAAACATTAAAATCGATACTCAACTTACATAATTAAATATCACTTAGAATGTTTTATTGGCGCTCTAAATCATTTGAAAATGTCTTGCTTTATTTGCTTAACGAACTAAAAAACATATTACTACTACGAAAATAATGATCAAGACTGACGGTCTGTTTTATTTATAGTAACCAGTGAAAAGCGAACATTAGTAGTTAAGTATCAAATCAGTTCTTTTACTTGTTATAAATTAATGTTTGACCACGAACCTACCTGATGGTAAGCCACGAGTCTCTCCCAGTGTGGGAGGGGTTTTCTAGTGGCTAATCCTAGTATCGGAAAAATGCTTACCGACAGTTATTTATAGCAACCAAGCGGGACTTCTAGCTTTACGTGTCCCCTGAAGTATTAAAACGTTCAAAAAAATTACCATGACCAATTACACAACTAATAATAGCGCCTGCTTGCCTTAATTAATAACTTAGGATGGACACACGTCTGTGGGCTTTTAGCACTTCTTAGTATTGATCAAAAGTATTTTATAGTATAGTAATATAAGTTTTTAATATCAGTAAATATCTGGAAGTAAGAAAACACATTGTCTTTCTCAACAGGATAAACAGGCAAAATTTCGAAAAATTCTTGAAGAAAGGGCAACAAGTAGGAAAGTTAAAATTGCTAGACCACCTGTAGAGCGAAGAGAAAGGGACTTGCTAGAGATATCTCAAGACAGACACATAGCTGTGCTTAAGCAATGCGCTGATAAAGTTCAGCCACCGCCGATGTTGAAATCATGGGAAAAGAAAATTATAAATTTGGTTCCATATAAACTTAGGAATGCATTTCCGTCTGTAACTGAGGATTTGATTAAAGAAAGCAAGGATGAGTGGAATCGCAATCTGCACGATCTGGCTGTTAAGACTGTAATTCGGGATGTTCCAGGAGTTTCACGAAAAAGATATCAAGAACCACATTTTAAATTTGCTGGTGTTACACCATATTACGAAAAGATGTTGAAGTACCGAAAGAAACTCCAAGATGGTTCTTTACTCTTACATCCATTTATTAGATTAGTCTTGGAATCATCTGAAAAATCTTTTCCACCCTATATCATCAATTTAGCCAAATACAGGGCTAAAGGACCAATTACTTTAGAAGATTTTGAAACTAAAATATTGGAGGATATAAAAAAAGCTGATTATCTTGTGTCCAGTACTTGGTATTCAATTCTTGTTCAGTGGTTAAAAAATCCACGATGCTTGAAAGGAATGAGACCTAAGAAAATACCTGAATTCGTAATCTGCGCTACGAAGATGATATCCATGCAAATACAAGAGTTGATGCGTCGATCTATAGACGCTTTGATAGAATTTCTTAAAGACCCTGAAACTGTACCAATTTTAAATTTAGACCTGGACTTTGACGGTGAATTTATTTACGACCCGTCACTTGAAACAGTATATCGCGTATATCATAGTATTGCTGATGCAATATCACATATTGCGCAAAGACTCATGCCTATAGAACAATATCTTAGAATACCTTATAATTATGATGCTTTACCTGTCCAATATAATGAATGGTTACATGATGACGGACATAGTAGACTGCAGAAACAACTTGATATCGTATTTGCCCCTTTAGTGCAATATCTTGAAACCTTAAGAAATCGCTATAGCATGTTATATGGTGATTCAGCTAAAAGAGCTTTAATGACATTTATTGAACATGCCATAGAATTTGAAGAGTCTCGAGATAAGATAAAATATTTCCAAGATATAGATTCTGAGATTACCGCTGTACTAGAAAATGAATATTTTAATTGTGCTGTTGTTGGGCAATTACGAATGGTTGATGGTTTGAAGCGGAAAGCTATGGAATTTATCAATGACATTATAGCTGGAATAGTAAAAACACATATGAATGAAAATGACAGTATTTGTGCAGAATTTGAAATAATCGCGGCTAAAGCTTTAAAGGAACCAGAAAATGCAGCTGAATTAGTTGAACAAGGCGTTTATATTTTGCATGCAAAAACTGTGTTGGTGGAAGCTCTTAAAGAAAGAATTCTTAGACAAATTAATATTATATCTAATCTGCTAGAAATGTCGTCACTGTCTCCGGAACATGTAGAATCGAATACAAGAACAGTGAATTGGATTTCGGATATTAAACCAATATTTGAGAAAAATGCAGCTTCATATGAAACATTTAAAGCAGAAATGGAAGATAATTTGTTAGGAAAAATTGCGTTTCTTAATAAAGAAGTTTTGGAAATGACCCCCTATTTAGAACTGCTAGACAACATGGATGACATTAACCACACGCTTGAGTATTTAGAATATTTAAGAAAACTCGTACATCGTTTAGCAGACTGTGATAAAGTTGTTACATGGATAAATAATGAAGAAACAACATTTAAATTTCCCGTCACACAATATCCTGATCTAGAAGAGTTGAAAGATTTTATTATACCATTCTACGATCTTGTTTATTTAGTTCATACATGGAAGCGAAGTTATTACACATGGATGGATGGTCCGTTTGAATATATGGACCATGAAAAAATTGAGCAAGATCACGATTTCTATTATAAAGAATTTCTAAAATTATCTAAAGTATACAGAAATAAAATAAAACAACAGATTGCAGAAGGCATCGAAAAAAGGTTTCAAGGACTTGTTGATGATCCTGATATTAACAATTTACCGGCACCTATGAAGTTATGCGCTCAAGCTGTAATTGAGATTAAGGATTGGAGGCCTAATGTTCAAATGGCGCATATAATGTGTAACCCAGCTTTAGTTCAAAGACATTGGGATGAAATGTCAACAATTGCTGGATTTGATTTAACTCCGACTGCAGGTACCACTTTGCGTAAAATTATAAATTATAATCTTTGGGATGAAATTGATCAATATGATATTATAAGTGTAGCGGCAACAAAAGAATTGGCATTAATAACCAATTTGAATAAAATGATGGCCGAATGGACGGATATATGTTTTAAAACAAGTCCTTATAAAGACACTGGAATTTTCATTCTTTCTGGTCTTGATGATATTCAAAGTGTTTTGGATGATCATATAGTCAAAACAGTTGGTATGAGAGGTTCTGCGTTCGTTAAACCTTTTGAGGCTCAAGTCAAGGCTTGGTATGAAAAAATTACACGGGTAAATTCTACAATTGATGAATGGGGAAAAGTACAAAGTCAATGGTTGTACTTACTCCCCATTTTTTCTTCTAAAGACATTGTTGCTCAAATGCCTGAGGAGGGCGTCATGTTTGTGGAAGTCAATAATATTTACCGTCGCTATATGGGCTCCGTCGATAAGGACCCTCACGTACTTGAAATTGCTGGAGGAGCCGGTGTATTAGAATCATTTAGAATTGCTTCAGGGTTTCTGGAAAAAATTAATGATGGAGTTAATAATTACCTGGAAAAGAAACGCTTATATTTTCCAAGATTCTTCTTCTTATCTAACGATGAAATGTTGGAGATATTGTCAGAAACTAAAAATCCGCTGAAAGTTCAGCCTCATTTAAAAAAGTGTTTCGAAGGTATAAACAGATTAGTTTTTGATGAGGAATATAACATTTCTGCAATGATATCGATGGAAGGCGAACAAGTTGAATTTTTGGAAATTATAAGTGTCCAAGCTGCTCGAGGTTCAGTAGAAAAATGGCTTGTTCAAGTAGAGGATCAAATGCTTAAAGCCGTTAAAGCAGAAACAGAATTATCTTATTACGACTATCCAACATTGGGCCGAGTAGAATGGATACTTTCTTGGGAAGGAATGGTAGTGTTAGCTATATCGCAAATTTATTGGGCAGTAGATGTTCATGAATGCTTAAATACTCATAAACTTAGTGAACTTCATGCGTTTCATGTGGGATTAACAAAACAACTAAATGAAACTGTTGCGGTAATACGTCGTACGGATTTAACAAAACTAAGCAGTATCACCGTTAAAGCGCTCATCGTCATAGACGTTCATGCGAAAGATGTAATACAAGAACTTCTTGATAAAAATGTTACAGAGGTTACCGATTTCCAATGGCTTGCACAGTTACGATATTATTGGGAAGAGGAGCGAGTCTTTGTAAAAATAATAAATGCAGTTGTCAATTATGCTTATGAATACTTAGGTAATTCCGATCGACTAGTTATCACGCCATTAACTGATCGTTGTTATCGAACATTGATAGGGGCTTATTATCTTCATCTGAACGGTGCTCCTGAAGGTCCAGCAGGTACTGGAAAGACAGAAACGACAAAAGATTTAGCGAAAGCTTTAGCAGTACAGTGTGTAGTATTTAATTGTTCTGATGGGTTAGATTATAAAGCTATGGGGAAATTTTTCAAAGGCTTAGCTTCTTGTGGAGCTTGGGTTTGTTTTGATGAATTTAATAGAATTGAGGTAGAAGTATTGTCTGTAATAGCACAGCAAATATTATGCATAGTACAAGCGGTTAGACAACATTTAGAAACATTTGATTTTGAAGGTACTATATTAACACTAAATCCTGCCTGCTATGTTTGTATAACTATGAATCCTGGCTACGCTGGAAGATCTGAACTACCCGATAATCTTAAAGTACTGTTTAGAACTGTAGCTATGATGGTTCCAGATTACGCGATGATTGGAGAAATATCGCTGTATTCGTTTGGTTTTATAGACGCCAGGAATTTATCTGTAAAAATTGTTACGACTTATCGCCTATGTTCTGAACAGTTATCATCTCAGAATCATTATGATTATGGGATGCGTGCGGTAAAAACGGTGTTGTCAGCTGCTGGAAATTTAAAGCGCAGTTTTCCAAATGAAAGTGAAAGTATACTATTGCTCAGATCTATTACTGATGTCAATTTACCCAAGTTTTTATCATTCGATGTTCCCTTATTTGAAGGTATTATATCCGATTTGTTTCCAGGTATTACATTGCCCAAACCAGATTATGAAAATTTCTTACGAGCATGTAATGATATGTGTGCTAAGAATAACCTTCAACCGATGGATTGCTTTTTAATAAAAGTCATTCAAACATATGAAATGATGATTGTTAGGCATGGTTTTATGTTAGTGGGCGACCCATTCTCTGCAAAATCTATGACATTGAAAATACTTTCAGAAGCATTAACAGTAATGGAAGAGCGGAAACAACCAGGTGGCTGTGAATGTACCTATAAAGTTCTTAATCCAAAAGCGGTCACGATGGGCCAGTTATATGGAGCATTTGATCCCATATCATATGAATGGACTGATGGAATTGTTGCTACAATGTTCAGAGACTTTGCGTCAGAAGACACTCCAGTTAGGAAATGGATAGTTTTTGATGGACCTGTCGATGCTGTTTGGATAGAAAATATGAATACTGTTTTAGACGACAATAAGAAACTGTGCTTAACTTCAGGAGAAGTAATGGCTATGTCAAATGTGATGTCTATGATTTTTGAAGTAATGGATCTGTCACAGGCGTCGCCTGCTACTGTATCTAGATGTGGTATGATTTATATGGAATCAGCATCTTTAGGACCTATGCCCTTTTATAAATCATGGTTAAATACTCTTAACCCAATATGGCTCGAGGAAAATGAAGAATTTATATATAGCATGTGTGAATGGTTATTGGAACCGTTAATTTATTTTGTTAAAAAACAATGCAGTCAGCTAGTTACGGCCGGAGATATTAACTTGGTAATAAGCACACTTCGGCTAGTTGAAATGCTTATGGATAGTGCAATTGAAGGTGAAGAAGACACAAAATATACTAGAACTTGGTTTCTTGCTTCTTTTATGACAGCTCTAGTTTGGGGTGTCGGAGGAATATTAAATTGCGAGTCGCGTGAAAGATATGATGAACTTGTGAAGGAATATTTTCGAGGTGAACATGGTGTTCCCGCTAGTATAGATCGAATTGATGTTTCGATACCTGGTGAAGGGATGTTAATTGATCATTACTATATGTATAAAGGCAAAGGTTGTTGGAAACCTTGGCCTGATGCCGTAAAAGCTGTTCAAATTAAAGAACAAATCAACCTTTTACAGACCATAATTCCAACTTTGGAAACCGAAAAATATATATTTTTGTTAAAATTGCACACAACATTTGCGAAACCTTTATTGCTAATCGGTCCAACTGGTACAGGAAAGAGTTTTTATGTTCAAAATTTTCTCATGAATAATTGTGATATGGAAAAATATACGCCAGGTTTTATAACGTTTACAACAACTACATCTGCCAATCAGACACAGGACTTGGTATTATCAAAATTAGTCAAAAGGCGAAAAAATAATTATGGTCCTACTAAAGGCAAACAAGCCATTATCTTCATAGATGATATGAATATGCCGGTCAAGGAAGTTTACGGAGCGCAACCAGCTATAGAATTGCTGAGATTATATTTTGACCAAAAACATTGGTATGATCTAAAAACAACAGATAAATTATATATTTATGATACATTTTTCTACGGTGCTATCGGGCCTGTGGGTGGCAGCAGACAGCTTATATATCCAAGAATGTTAAGACATTATAATATTTATTCTATCAATGAATTTTCGAAGGAAAGTATGACAAAAATATTTACATCACTACTACAATTGGGATGGCGCCGAAATGGGTTTGGACAAGATGTTCAACCAGTAATTGTTAATATTATATCAGCTACTATGGATATTTATGACCAAGCTACAGAAGGTCTTAGACCAACTCCAGCTAAATCCCACTATATTTTTAATTTACGAGACTTTTCGAGGGTGATACAAGGTTGTGCTTTATTGCGTAAGGAATCAGCTGACAACAAGAAAACGTTTACTAAAGTATGGGTTCATGAGATAATGCGTGTGTTTTATGATAGGCTTGTAGATGATTTGGACAGATCGTGGTTTTTTGATATTTTGAGAAAATCTACGCGAGATTTTATGAAAGATACGTTTGAATCAGCTTTAGAAACGTACCAAAATGAAAGAGGTGACGTAACTCAAGAGACCATAAAAAGCATGATGTTTGGTTGTTACTTAGATACGGATAGTGCTGAAGGTGAAAGAAAGTATGAAGAAATCCCATCGAAAGAAGTATTTTCGACCATTGCTACACAAATGTTAACAGAATATAATTCTATGCACAAAGCTAAGATGACTATAGTATTATTTGACTATGCATTGGAACATTTATCAAGAATATGTCGACTTTTATCAATGCCATCAGGAAACGCATTATTAGTCGGGGTAGGAGGATCAGGTCGACAATCATTAACTCGACTGGCGAGTACAATACTAGGTCAACAAGTATTTCAGCCGGAGATTACAAAATCTTACAGCGTCAAAGATTGGCATGATGACTTAAAACTAGTTTTGAGAGAATCTGGGGGGTTAAACAAAGACACAACCTTTCTATTTACGGAAAGTCAAATTAAAGAAGAAGTTTTTATACAAAACTTAGACAGCTTATTGAATTCAGGAGAGGTACCAAATTTGTATGGTTTGGATGAAAAACAAGAAATTCTTGAGCTAGTCCGGTTAGCGGCTCAAGGAGGAAATCGAAATCTTGATATAAGCCCATTACAAATTTTGGCGTTTTTTGTCGGTCGCTGTAAAGCTAAATTGCATGTTGTATTATGTTTCAGTCCTATTGGTAGTTCTTTTAGGACACGTTTGCGCCTTTATCCAGCTCTTGTAAACTGTTGTACTATTGACTGGTATGACAGTTGGCCTGAAGATGCATTAGAGATGGTCGCACATTATTATATGGTTAAAGTAAATGTGCCAGATAATGTAAAAGCTGCTGCAGTTATAGCCTGTAAACAATTTCATGTTGATGCTAGGTATGTATCTGCTGATTTTTATAATCAATTTGGCAGAAAAACCTACATAACATCTGCATCTTATCTCGACTTAATAAAATCGTTTACAACATTAACTAATAAAAAACAAAGAGAGCTGCGGGCAGCTAAATTGAGGTATACTAATGGCTTAGATAAACTTGGTCAAGCAGCTGACGCAGTTGCAATTATGCAACGTGACCTTAATGCCCTAAAACCGCAACTTATAGTAATGGCCGCAAAATCTGCAAAAATGATGCAGGAAATAGAAGTTGAAACTGCCATTGCAGACAAAGCCGCTGCTCAAGTAAGAGAGGATCAAAAAGTAGCAAATGTACAAGCTGCAGCTGCTCAGGAACTCAAAAAAGATTGCGAAGCTGATTTAGCTTTAGCTTTACCTATTCTCGAAGACGCTATCGCAGCCTTGAACACCCTTAAACCAGCTGACATTACAATAGTAAAATCTATGAAAAATCCACCAGGAACTGTTAAATTAGTAATGGCAGCCGTGTGTGTAATGAAAGGTATACCACCCGATAAAATCCCTGATCCTGATAATCCAGGTAAAAAAATGTTTGACTATTGGGGCCCAAGTAAAAGGATTTTAGGAGATATGAGTTTTTTAGACTCACTTAGAAACTTTGATAAAGATAATATTCCTGTAGCTACTATGCAAAAAATTAGAAAAGAGTATTTGTCTAACAAGGACTTTAAACCACACATTATTGCTAAAGCTTCAACTGCAGCAGAAGGACTCTGTAAATGGATAATTGCTATGGATATGTATGATGCTGTAGCTAAAGTGGTGGCACCAAAAAAAGCAAAATTAGAAGCTGCGGAAAAAGAATTTGCAGAAACTATGGCAATTTTGGAAGATAAAAAAGCAACTGTAGCTCGTTTAGAAGCAAGACTTGCCGAGTTAAATGAAGCTTTAGAAGAAGCAAACATTAAGAAAAAAGCACTCGAAGATGAAGTACAATTGTGTATTGATAAATTAAACCGAGCAGAGAAATTAATTGGTGGATTGGGTGGAGAAAAAGTTCGATGGACTGCCGCTGCTGAAAATTTACAATTATTGTATGATAACTTAGCTGGAGATATTTTGGTTTCTTGTGGTATAATTGCGTATTTAGCGCCTTACACATTACCGGTTAGAGTAGAAATTACAGAGAAATGGCGTCTCCTGGTAATTAAGTTAAAAATGCCACATTCTGACCAATTTGTCTTTAGGGACGTCTTGGGTACTGATATCAAAATTCAAAATTGGTATATAGCTGGCTTGCCAAGGGACTCGTTCTCTACCGACAACGCTATAATACAAGATAATTCGATGCGATGGTCGTTATTGGTTGATCCTCAAGGACAAGCTAATAAATGGGTCAAGACAATGGAAAAATCAAATGATCTACAAGTGATGAAATTCACTGATGGTAATTATATGAAAGTTATAGAGACATGTTTAGAGTACGGTAAGCCTGCACTGATTGATTGTATCTTGGAAGACGTTGAAGCTCCTTTAGATCCTGTATTATTAAAACATACTTATATGCAAGGGGGTAAAGAATACATTGCTTTAGGTGAAAATGTTATAGAATATCATCCAAATTTCCGTTTATATATGACAACAAAGTTAAGAAATCCTCATTACTTACCCGAAGTTTTTAATAAGGTAACATTGATAAACTTTGCTCTTACCAAAGATGGTCTAGAAGACCAATTGCTTGGAATAGTCGTTGCTAAAGAAAGGCCGGACCTACAAGAAAAGAGAGAAAAATTAATAGTACAAGGAGCAGCAAACAGAGCTGCCCTAAAACAGGTAGAAGACGATATATTAAGAACGTTACAAGAATCTAAAGGTGATATATTAGAAGATGAAAGCGCCATTGAAGTTTTAGATTCTTCAAAAATATTAGCTATTGATATTATGAAAAAGCAAGAAGCTAGTTTAGAAACGGAAATTATAATTGAAAAATTCAGGCTGGGATACAGACCTATAGCTTCCCATTCGGCGGTTCTGTATTATTGTGTAACAGAGCTGCCAAACGTAGATCCCATGTATCAATACTCTCTCACTTGGTTCATAAATCTTTATATTATCTCTATTGAAAATGCTAATAAGTCTAAAGATTTAGACAAAAGATTGAAGTTTCTTAGAGAAACATTTACATATAATTTATATAGTAATGTTTGCAGATCTCTTTTTGATAAAGATAAATTAATGTTTTCATTTATAATGTGTTCTAAAATGATGTTGTCAACTAATGAAATGAATCATGATGAGTATATATTTCTTATAACTGGTGGTATTGCTGTAGAAAACCCCCTGAAAAAACCGTTTGATTGGTTGCCCGACAAAGGTTGGGATGAACTTTGCAGAATAAATGATTTGCCAGCCTTTAAAGGAGTCAAAGAAAGCGTAATGGGTAATGTAAGCAAATGGAAAGAAATATATGATGATATGGAACCTCATAAGAAAATTTTACCAGGAAATTGGGAAGAAAAGTTGACGCCATTTCAAAAATTATTGGTCATAAGAGTTTTAAGGCCTGATAAGCTAACTGTGGCAATTTCAGATTTTGTTGAAAAACAAATGGGTCAAAAATATATTACTCCGCCACCATTTGATATAGGAAAATCTTTTGGTGATTCAAACTGTTTAGCTCCTCTTATATTTATTTTATCACCAGGCTCAGATCCAATGGGTGCTTTGATTAAGTATTGTGAGAGAATGGGGTATGGTAACAGATTCAATTCTATATCTTTGGGTCAAGGACAAGGACCTATTGCTAGAGCTATGATAGAACGAGCTCAACTAGAAGGTGGCTGGGTATGTTTACAAAATTGCCATTTAGCTGTTTCTTGGCTTCCTGTTCTTGAAAAGATTGTCGAAGGATTTGACTTAACAAATACCGAACTTAGTTTTCGATTGTGGTTGACCAGTTATCCATCTGATAAATTTCCACAATCTGTCTTACAAGTAAGTGTCAAAATGACAAATGAACCACCCACTGGATTACAACATAACCTTAATAGATCTTATATTTCCGAACCTGTTAAGGAACCGGAGTTTTACGAGGGATGTCCAGGGAAAGACAAAGCATTTAGTAAACTTTTATATGGAATTAGTTTCTTTCATGCAGTTGTTCAAGAAAGAAAAAAATTCGGCCCATTGGGATGGAATATTCAATATGGTTTCAACGACTCAGATTTCCAGATATCAGTAATGCAACTCCAAATGTTTCTAAATCAATACGAAGAAATTCAATACGTCGCTATAAAATATTTAACTGGAGAATGTAATTACGGTGGACGAGTCACAGATGATTGGGATCGGCGTCTGATTGTAACAATTTTAGACAACTATGTAAATGTAGGTGTTGTTGATGATCCAAATTATTTGTTTTGTGATTTGGGAACTCAATATGGTTTACCACGTAGATGTGAGTATCAAGATTATCTAAAACATATTGAAACGGTACCTGTGAATCCTCCACCTGAGGTATTTGGGTTACACATGAACGCAGGAATTACTCGAGATTATTCTATATCAATGCTGCTTACCTCGTCCTTAGTTCTTGTTGAAGGTGCTGGTAGCGGTGGCGAAGGTGGCAACACAGAAGTCATTCTAGTACACATGGCTTCAGAAATATTGTCAAAGTTGCCAAAATCATTTGATGTTGAAACATCACAAAAAAAGTATCCAGTAGATTACAATGAGTCAATGAACACAGTACTGATTCAAGAAATGGAACGATTTAATAAGTTACTTAACGAAATCAGAAGTTCGTTATTAGATTTGCAAAAAGCTGTAAAAGGTCTTATTGTTATGTCCCCTGCATTGGATTTGCAGTCAAATGCCATGTTGCTTGGAAGAATACCAGATAATTGGCGGAAGGTTTCCTATCCTAGTTTAAAACCCTTGCCCAGCTACGTAACCGATTTTGTCGAACGTTTGGCGATGTTACAGGATTGGTATGAAAATGGAAAGCCTTCTACTTTTTGGCTGTCGGGATTCTTTTTCACCCAAGCTTTTCTTACTGGTTCTGTTCAAAATTATGCAAGGGCTAAGAAGATACCCATCGATTTGTTAATCTTTGATTTTGAAGTCCGTCGAGTTGATTACGAAAATATCCCCCCAGAGTGGGGTGTGTACGTGCACGGTCTTTTCATGGACGGTGGTCGCTGGGATCGTAAAACGTACGCCATAGGGGAGCAGTACCCAAAGATACTAAATGATAATATGCCAGCCGTGTGGTTATATCCAAAACTTAAGCCAGAATTCAAAGAAGGTGACAGGTACAGGTGTCCGCTCTACAAAACCTTAGAAAGAAAGGGTGTTTTAGCGACGACGGGCCATTCGTCGAATTTTGTTCTAGCTTTTTATCTACCATCTGACAAACCTTCGGCACATTGGATTAAGAGAAGCGTTGCCCTGCTCTTACAACTAGATAATTAAAAACGCTGTTCAAAGAAACAAAATACTTTATTTAAAATCTGAATACATGGAACTTAAATATATTTATTATTAAGGGTGGATTCGACCTAATAGTAATCATGTCATAGTAACAATCCTTGGATAGTTGACGGATGAATGATGAATGAACAGGTAAGCCTATTAAAATAAAATATGACTTTTATAAAGTGTAACTAAATATTTTAGATGCACTTAATTGTGCAGAATTACAATCATGTCAATCGTCGTTACCACGAGAACATACAAACGAACGTCATGATAAGATAATCAGATATGACATTTATTCGCACAATAATGCATTTGAAAATTTGGCTGAATGCACGTGAAATTAAAAGTTACTAGGATTTAAATTTAACCTTTATTTTGATATTATAAACATGCACACTGCTGCAGCGCTCATTATAAAGTTTTTATATATGTGGTAGATTTGTGTATTTCTCATTTAGTAATATATTATAATAGTTTATTGGAGGTAGTTTCAGAGTTCTGACCTGACTGAGAGCAATAGGATTTACTTATAAATCTCATATACTATGTAATGTACTAATTCTCCTTTAATTGCACAATAAATATACCAGCTAATCTCACAGACGTTGGCCTATAGCATTTCAATATTTCTAAGTTTGAGTGTTCAACATCGGGTCCAAAATTATCCTATGTTTTTAAGTTTAAAGGACGCAGTGTTAAATTAAAACCGACATTAAAATCAGTACTCCTGGAGTTTTGTGCGAACCAACAACATGTCGCGCAATTTTAATATATATAATGAACACGTCTGTTTGTTTGTAGTACTTTTAGAGATCTTTGTGTACTTTGGAATACTAAATACTGAATTAACACTAACTAGATATTTGTACCTAATACTATATTTTATTAATTTATTATTGTAAATGGAATTAATCGTATTGGAATTGTATTATTATACTAAAAACTATTTGGAGCACAACTTTGTTGTTTTATTTATATGGTCGTTTGATGGTGTGTCTTAGATACTATAAACATCGATGTAAGTTAAAGTTACACTCCTTTTTACCTTCGACGGATAGACTAAAAGTTAGGAGTTGTTAATTCTGGTGTTACAACATCACTCAATATTGAAAATCATCATTATTATTTGCTAGAAAGGATTTTTTTTATCGTTTATTTACTTTGCTTTAAGTTGGCCGTCTAATAAGAAAAATAAACTACCTTCTATGGAGTACCCACAGTAGATAGCCATATCTATTTTTTTTATTAAAATTAGACTCTGACTATTTATAATCGATATAGTTATAAATAAATATCTTCGGAATTAGACATTATGGTGGCGGTCAGCGTTCAGGAGATCCTAAAAGCTCTGGCAGGCGGCATGTCACTAATATATAATAATATGGCTCCGACCAACTGTGTAAGTTTACCATTAATTAAAACATCTGTACCACTTCTTTTTTTAATAATTTATAGTAAAGTGAGTGTTATAATTATATCCCTAGAGTTTAAACTTAATTTTTTAGTTTAGGTTCTGGGGCCTCCCTCCCATTCATTAACGCCCGCCTCGTATCTTCAGATTCTATCAACTTACGTCTCAGTTTCAACATGATGGCCTTGTTTCTTTTCTGAAAGCAGATGTTTCAAATGTAAAGAAATACCTAATTACAGTTTATTTTCAATATTTTCACAGCTCTGATAGCAATTAAAATAAAAACCATCGTTTTGACTGTAAGTTTATTATAATTTACAAAGTTATTTATTTAGAGTCCAAGTTGACCCGTCTAGTTTCCGCTGTGATCTGCAGAACAATAAATGAGACTTTAATGGCACGTTTTTCCAACGATACTCGAGTTATATAGTTACGAAGCTCTGAATTAGAATAAATAAACAAACGTTGGAACACTTATACTACCCAATTTCCTGCGTAGTGAATGCCATGGAACAACACAAGAGATCAGAAACATTCAAGAACAATATCTATTGCACCGGTCGAGAACTGAACTTCGCACCTCATTGTGCAGGCAGAATCGCTACCAAATAGACCATGAGGTAGTTTTAGGGGTTCATTACATAAGAATACCAAAATCTGAAATAGGCCATAATGATCTAATAACAACACGAAGTACGTATAGTTACCATAAGTACAACACATTCTTGTTCAATTGTTTCACATTCATCCTGTATAGTTTTTGCGTCTTGTTGTAGTCTTTGGTTTTTCTCTTCTATTATTTTTTCTTTCTTCTCATTTATCTCTCTCTCTTCTTCTTCTCTTTTCTTTATCTCCAATTTATGCATCTCCATTGCTTCACTTTCTGTTCACAAATCCATATTTTTTAACAGTTATTTTTTTTTGCTGAGTAACTAATTTGAGGTAGGTTGAATATTGAGAACGGGGAAAATTCATTTAGGGAGTAGTAGTCTTAAATGCTAAGACCACTAGCCTTCTAAATGGAATATTACTTTTGCCCTCTCGTACGTAACATGTTGAAATTCAAATGATCTTATAAGCTTACAACCGGAAGCGATGTCGCCCCGGGAACGAAAGATGATCCATCACTAGTTAAATATTGTATAAGCGCCAAATTAGACACATCTTAACAAAAGAGTTGATGAAGTGTATTCATAAACAAGGAGAGAGCTTAATAAGAAACAATTACAGTTGCGAACCCGAAAGTGAGTACCAAATAAATTAATTACACTAATGTTTCAATTATTTATATACTAGAGATTGATGTATTCTACGTCTACTTTTACTTATCTTTTTCTCTTACTATATAGACAATGAGTTATAATCCCTCTTAATGATAAGATGAGATATAATCTTTTATTAATGGTCATAAAACAAAAATGCTAAAATAAAATTCAGACATATTGAAGAAAAAAAATCTACTTAAAAATTATAATGTTCAGTAATTAAGCACAG
>DWPA01002105.1:0-16521 GCA_018251375.1 Calpodes ethlius
GAGGCGAGGTAAAGTTTGACGAGGTAAGACGAAGTGCCTCGTATTCGTCTAACATCGTCCAACTTCGCGAGTGGTGTAGAGGAGGCTCGTTGCTCACACACGTTGGAAAGTAGTGGCTATTAAAGTCTAGGGCTATTTAAAGTCCATATCTCAATACTGTGAATGGAGTAAATTTTGATGACGTCATATAACTGTAATATGTGAAGATCGTGATGCAACATTTTTGCTTACCTTCATGACGTCACTACCATCGTCTGTTGATATACCTAACATTGAAATTCTTCTGTTATGTGCCGTGTTGAATTCTGTTAAATTCTGAGAACAAAATGGAATATTTTTTTGTTACAATTGCAGTAGCCACAACTCTTTTCGCGTAGAACTTAAGATACAACAATTAAACATAATATTAAAATTTTTAAACAAGTTAAATTTATTGAACAACTCAACCAACTTTAGAACAACTAAATTAATTAATTAAAAAATTAACAAATGAAAGAAGAACTCAGCAAGTATTAAAAGAATGAAGTAGAAAATTATAAATAACAATCCTTACATCTAACTCTGTCTGTGTTTCTGGAAGACCAAGCAGGGCTCCCTCAGTCTCTGTGTTGGGCAGTTCTTCCATTATACCCCGAGAGTTGCCTGTAGGTCGCTCTCTGAAATATCAGGTGAATTAACTCAAGGTATATCAGTATTTATAAATGTAATAAACTTGATATTAATTAGGTACAGTACTTTTATAAAGTCACACTTGGAACTCACATATAATTCAAATAAGATTATTATTGTTATACAGCAGATATATTTCATTTTTACACTACTTACATTTGTTTGTGTCTGTGTAGAAGTTTATTGAACAGAAAAAAATCTGATGAAAGTAAACTAAATAGGTTACAAAAAATATATTTTGGCTTCTACATTTGTAACTCAACATACTTTGTAAATGTTCCTCTTTACCTTTTAAATTTTATTTGTAAATAGAGCATAAATTAACAATTAACCCCTCTGAAGATAATTGGTGACCAATCGGCCATGTTTGTCAGCAACACCAAAAGCACGGCCAACATTTGCTGGTCAATAAAGATAACAGAAAAAGATAAGAAAAATTTTATACTGCCATCTTTCTCTAAAATCTCTGTACACTGTAATACTTGTAAAGTTTTAAATAGACATTACCTTATTATGTAATTTCTAGTTGATGCACCAAAATGAAACGTAGAATCAATTGGCAACTGTGTTGGCTTATTGGCCTCCAATCTCATCTGACCAATATATGTCCCATGAGCTGAAAGTAACACAATTATACATATATTTTTCTGCATCACACTTCAATCTGCAGCGCATCTGAGTGTAATTTAATTCGAAAAAAGAATAGTTGATGGGCATTTGTCTTGTGCAAATAAGGCATAAAGGATAACTGCTACAAAGCTACTACAGAGTAATAAAAGTATTCCAATTTTAAAATACCAGGTCACTTAGAAAATTTTGTGAAGAAAAAATATATTAACAGAACTGTACTCAAACACTAATAAAAAATTACAGCCAGGCTTAAACAAGTAATAAAGTTGTGCATACCTATTAGCTATCATAACATCAGGTGATACTCACTACTTCCCAGATCCACCAAGAATGCTCTATTCAAATGCTTATGATAAACAAAAGCTGCATGAACTCGCGAACAGCTTGCATGGTCGATACAAAAGTCGTTCATCTGAGGGTTACGTCCAAACAGATAACATTTCTTTTCGTCAATCATCAACTTCTGTATAAGCTTATCTCCTTTTAATACATCCAAATGGAGGCCTGTCGGGGGTTTGCCGGCCCTAAAATACATATAAATACAATGTTGAAAACAAGTTCTGTAAATAAATGATAATAAATAATGACTATCATTCATTTTTTATCTGTTTTATTACAATACTTTTCTTTTACATTTAACTTTAAATGTTTATATTAATAGTAGTCTGTAGTTGTATTGTAAATTACAAGATAATAATAATGAATGTTGAAGTACAATAATATCTCTTGTATTTGTATTTTAACTTTCCTTTTATTTCAAGATACAAGAACATAAATCCAAAACTTATTAATATGATTAAGCTCTAGGTATTCATCTAAATAAGATGATGAAGTATGAAGATAATTTACTTTGATTGTAATTTGTAATATGTGGCTGTACCATTTAAATATTATAATATGGACTTATTTAAAAACATGCTATGTACATGTATATCAATACAAACTAATAACTTACTATAATTATGTACTTATAAAATATTTTCTGTTATCCCAAGATAAATCAAATATGTTAGACAGTTGTCATTTGGCACACCGAACATGATAATTCATCACTAAATTAGTTTGAAAGATAATATTGTTGTCATACTCAATTTGGTTAGCACAGAAATAATATTATGCATTCTTTTTAAATTTTCAAAGTTTTAGAGTTTTAATACCAGCCAGTGTTTATATTGGATTAAGACAGATTGAAGGCAACAGTCAAGTCAGATAGCGATTGGTTAATTCTGTTTCAAAACGCCTGGAGGTTGCTTACTATTAAGACATAACTGTATAGTTTGGGTATATTACTTCGCGTATATTGATTAAAACCGAATAAGTATTATCATTTCAATGTATCTTCTGTATATAATTGCATTTAAAACCGCAAACGTCAATCGTTTAATAATAATTTGTATTTATTTCAGGAATGGCGGCATGGGTTATAATCTGTTAAGAGTGTTACGACATTTGTTACTTACCAGCTGGGAACTTCGTAATGGTTCGCCATTTCTTAATCTATAATAAAGCTGTATTATTCGATAACTTTATCACAAACAAGATGTTTCACATTTTCAGAAGTAATTTCATATTAATATTGCTAACCATATAGGACTCCGGTATATTTCGATACCGCTTTATTTGACATTGTCAGATGATGAGATGTCAAGTTAGGTTCAAATTGTCAGTTGTCACGATCAGTTTTTTTTCTTTATTATATTATTGTAGCTAACATAACGCTATGCACTGCCGATTGTAATTGAAATGCATCAATTTAAACTCGTACTTGTAATGAAAGTACGAATTTTAAGATATAGATTATACCTAAAGAATATTATGTAGATACCTATAATACGTAGTAATAAGGTTATTAACAAACTCATAACTTCTTAAAATATATTTAATACTAGCTGTTCCCTGCCCGCTTTGCTACGCCAACAACTAAAATAATTGGAATGACAGTATCGCCACCTGTCGAAAATTGGTCATATCATACTCGGAAACCTTCACAGGCTCAAGCACGACAACTTAGCTAAAGATCATCACGATCAAATGCATAGTTTACGATTCTATAAAGGACATACAGACATTCAATTTTACATATATAGATTTATTTTTATCCAGCTGAACTGAAGGTGAACTCATGATGAAATAAATAGTTCAATAATTATAATTATAGTATTCGGCAACGCTACTTATATTTAGGTTACTATTAGGTATTAGGAATTCTACTTTCGAAAGTCGAACCATAATAAGCTTAAGGATTATAATGATAAAGTCTACGATATGAAAGAAGCATATAAAAAAATAAGACTTCTTAATTTATTATGTTTATCACACTCATCCTCATGTTTGACATAAGACATCATGATATTAGTTATAAAATATCCACATAACTATGAGTCAAGATAATCTTACAAATCAATGATATTATACTGACTTCATTTTTGTACAAAATATCATTGTTAGAAATACACTATATTATATTATTTCAAAGCAATACATTCTTTAGTGGGAGAAGTCATAGACTTCATTGTAAATCATACATGTAAGGGCGCCGACTAATAGAATGGCGGGAAAGACATTCAATGAATAACAATTTAAATTCAATCTGGTAGCTATCACAGACTATACGACAGTAATTGGAATGATTGAATAAAATATAATAAAACGGAAGGCTGGAAGAGCGGTGAAGAGTCGCACGGAGCGTTCGAAGTCACACGACGGCTCTTATTTCTGAAGACGTACCTTCTTGACCACTGCGAGTCACTCAGTAGGATTGCAATAATTATTGCATAATTGCTCTTTGCCGCCACTCTATCAGTCGGCGCAGACCCTTAATTAGAGATGATATAGTCAAGTTTTCTGAAGATTTGATCATAGACATAGCTATAAGTAGTTATGTTGAGTAACCTCAAAGTAAAAACACTGACTTTTACAAGTGGAGGCGACAAAATGAAATATTTCTTATATTATAATCTAAATAATAATATATAAATGGGTTAAAGTTGACATTTCAAGATATGATTATACTGCGACTATTAATTATGTAATATATGTAAATGCACTATGAGTATTTATGTAAACAAACATCCCATTTCAATAATAAAGAACATACTATTGTTCAGTAAATAAGTATTACACTTTGTATGTGCCCATGTCACTTTGGAAACTGTAGATCTAGGACTACGGAGTCAGGAAACAGAACAAGAGCTCTTCCTTAAGTATTATATTACATAGTGTATTAAATAGTTACAAATAGTAATATTATACACAAAACTACTTTTGTACTTACATCAATTACATTGAAAATGTTATCAGTCTGTCCTAGAACAAATTATGTCTGAAACTTGTCGCTCTCAAAAGGAGTCCATTTACAAAAAGAAATACAGTTACACACTAAACTATAAAATACACTTTACACTCGGAGAAGAACTTTATATACACTAAAAGAAGAACTTAGTGACCGCTGGCATTCTTCTCCGTTTAGTCCCCAGTCTTTGAACAGTAGGACCCAACCACGGGTGTCGTAGTCAAAAGAACTGGTGATATGAGTGGGCGTGTGAATGTCATATGCGCCGGCGCTTCGCTGGAGCGGTTGCGGGAGGTGTTGATGTGTTAGCGCGCCGTCGCCCCCGACGAGAGCCGCTGTCCTCATCCAGCGATGGCGAATCCCAGGCTATAAGAAACTTTATGTTAATACCCATACAGACCAATTTGTAATGAATTAATCATCTTTACTGCTTGATTTGATTTGAGTCCCTTGCCCGGCCCGACAAACTAAGGATTTCAACAAAGCACTGACAAAAATTAGAATACTCTGCTAATAGTTGCTTAAGTAATTACTGCAACTCAAGCAATTATTTTAACATGACTATTGCTACAAGTGTCAGTGTATATAATTATGAAAAATAGTTTACACATTGACTTAGTTTGTTAAGCTTGACACCAGATAGCGCTGTACTCATGTTATTTGTCTAATTACAATAAATTTACAACGTTCTTATTAGAATTAGCACCATCTTTAACCACATTTCTTAACTATTTCATATATATAAGAGAAATTGATTCAGAGTGAAGCCCAATTTATTACACTAATGAAAATTAAATGCATGACATCACCTGAAGATCCAGCTTTAACCTTAGGAGGTCTGTCCTTCTGTGAGGTAGATTTTCTGCTACTCGAACTTTCCCGTGGTCCAGAGGCATTAGAATCTCTAGAGTCTCGTCTCCGATCTGCAATACATTGAAGTATAATATTTTTGGGTCAACTTACTAACAATGTATTTTTACTTAAAAGGTAAAATTTAAAAAGAATATTTAAAACATAGTTTTATAAAAATTACATAGAACTCTCTGTTGTTTAAGATCCAATATTATGTTACATTTTCAATTTTATTCGTAACAATTTTTTTTTATATTTTACACTACACCCTGTAACATTAATTATTTCACCTAACATTTATTTATTTTCAATCAAAAATACTCCTTTTCGTAGCTCATCATAGCATCATTCATTTCGTATTATTCCAGAACTCACAATCCTTAAATTAAATGCCCAAAACACAATACATATTCATTATCAATCCAGAAAATATATATATATGTATACAGGGTCTGTGGTAAATAAAGCAATAAGTTCTGCGAAAGGGTTGCGTGCGCGCATTCAAGTAGCAGCAAGTAAAATTGAAGAAACCGGTTATGTGCGTTGGATTAAAGGATTTATTAGATGCAGAGCATGTATTGATGTAATTTGAGTTATTGACAAAATAATATTTTTTTTACTAATATTCACTTGGTTTTCTTCTGAATATCCTTATTAATGGCCCAAAATTGTTTCTGTAAAGAATCTTGGTAAAATAAATTCATTATGATGAAGTTTTATAACCATTTATAACAATACTTAAAAATTTGAAATTCTGGCCTTGATATTGATCTCGCTCCTATAACTTATTGCCTGTAAAGTATACATTATAATACCTTTTTAGAATCTAAGCATAGTAGACAATTTATTATTACACAGTAAATTATCAAAAGTTGTAATTAAAAGGAAAATTGTTAAAAATAACTTAAATGGCGATTTTGAAAATGTTTAACGTTAAAAGCACCTAAAATTGTACTAAACTTAAATAATTCAAGTCTTCACGAGTATAAAACTAAAAAAATCATACAGAAATACCTAAATTTGATGGCATCCGTTGCCATGAATGAAAAAAGTAGCAAAATTAAAAAGCAAATGTATAAAAGGCTACACCATTTTCATATGGTTAGAAAATCTGGCAAAAAGATATGATTTTCTTACAGTTTTACATCTGAGCCCGCTCCAGGTTAGGGGTTATTCTTATGTGTATAGTATATATATATAATTGCTGACCCGGCAAATGTTGTTGTGTCATATAAATTATTTCTAGGTAATTTCTAGAAACTAGAGAATACCTCTAGACACTAAGTATAATACCAATTTTTAGGTTGTCAATCATTTAAATAAATAAAATATTAACTGAAGAAATACTTCATTCATGTACTTACCATAATCTTTATCAGATTTGATGCTAGGTGTGTCCGTAGAGGCATGTGAGCTGCCACTCTCTTTCCGTGCCTTGGTAGCCAGTGCACTGATACTGTCTTTCCTACCTGCTAAATTATAATATACTAGTTTGATTGTTATACATATTATAAAGTTATGAACTTAAAAGAATAAAATTTCTTTCATAAATTTCTTATGTAGTAAAGGGTAACACTTGATTTTTTTTTATAGATAATAAATTATGCAGGTGCATTTATTCTTTATATTTTTGGCCAGTGTGATGATGAATTTTAGTAACATTACTTTGTTATTAATGTTCTCATGTTACTTACTATAATGTATTGATGAGAATAAATAAATTTCTTCCTCATCAGTGGTAAGAGTTCATCATCGTCATCATCATCATTATTACCCATAATTGTCACACTGCTCGGCTTGGATCTCCTCTCACAATGCCGTAGTCTACCACGCTAGCCAAGTGCAGATTGGTAGACTTCACACACCTTCGAGAACATTGTGGTGAATTCTCGGGTGTGCAGGTTTCCTCACAATGTTTTCCTTCACCAAAGTAAGTGATAATTAACTTGTAATATGCACATAACTTTTTTGAAAATTAGAGGTATGTGCAGGATCAAACTCATGCCCCTATGTTCGGGAAACCAATGTTCGAACCACTAGGCTATCACTGCTATTTGTAAGTAAAGTAAGTGCTATTTGTAAAAGTTAGTACAAATATAAATTACATTTTTACAGACTAAGATATGTGCATTAGCTAGCATATTATAATATGTACTATCAATACCTTTAGGAGTACCATCTTTGGATGCTGTTCCTCTAGAATTACTTCTTGGTGTCGAGGGCTTTGGTGAAGGGCTCCTTCCATCTATGAAGTAACAAAAATATTTGAAGTTATTTACAATAAATTTACATGTAACATACATTTATCTTCCCTGTGAGTATTTAATTATTATTTTTCATATTAGAAGTGAATCAGTCAAACATACTTGATCTACACGAGGAAAGTGACCTTTCAAGTGTATTAAGAAGTTTTAGCATCTAATTTAAAAACATGAGTGCTTCCCGAATAAAGCCATCAATGTGTATATTAAACTCTACCAGTCCTTATTATTTGAAAAAAAATATATACCGTCACTATCGTCAGCCAATATGTTCTCCTTAACTTTCTGTTTAATTAACGCGCCAAATTCATTTTCCGGCAGCGCAAAAGGAATTTCGTGATTGGGAAATGGTATAGGTTCTGTGTCGTCCAGCAACGGCATGTCATAAAGAGTATCAAGATGCTTCCATATATCTTGAGTCGAAATTTCCTTTGTGATTGAATTAGATAATTTATCCCAAATGCAGACCATATGAAAATGTTTATTAATTCCAACCGGTTTGTGGTTAGCCATTGCGTAAAATAACTGGATCTCCATGTCAACATCCCATTCAACTATATCCCCTGGTTTCGGCTCGGATTCTTCTTCGCTGGAAACCATTGTAGCGAAAACAAATATAAAATCTGTATCTGTAGTTTGTGGATAAACAAAATACCGAATTATCAAGTTTTGCTTTCAATAACAATCATCAGTCACGCTCACAACACACATACCACAGACTACGTAAGTAAACACTACAATATTATGCCACAGAATATATGCTCCTACCGTACAATGCACTCGACCAAAGTATCGCAGCATAGTACCTCGTAAAAGTATTTCTTTTTAATAAGTTGTCAGTTGTCAGCTATTGTCACTGTCATAATTAGTTTTACTTAAAATTTTTCAGTCAGTACTTGCAGTCTTGAACTGAAACAGGGTTTTTACTTCTTAATTTCTTATTGGTTCTTATTCATTAAAAAAATTGTTTCTAATTTCCGTGTGGGTTCGAAACATACTTGTTTTGTTTAATTCTTATAATGGGCGTAGATGTAGAGACCCTGTCACCGGGAAATGGTTTGTATAACAATATGCGACCTTCAATTATTAATTATCCGGGCCGATACACCATGTGATCTTGTTTACAGGTACAACGTACCCGAAATCTGGCCAAACCGTGGTAGTTCATTATACCGGTACCCTACAAAATGGCAAAAAGTTCGATTCTTCACGAGATCGTGGCCAACCCTTCAAGTTTACCCTTGGGAAAGGTGATGTGATTAAAGGATGGGACCAAGGTTTAGCCAAGGTATTAATAACTTCTCTCTGATACACTTGCTCCCTTCAATGAGAGGTTTTAAAAGTATATTTAATCCTGATGGAATATCAAGCTATAGTAACCACACAAACACTCACTGCTAATGAAAGTTCTATGTACTGTACAGCATGCCCTCTGAGGCTATAATTACACTACCATACCTAAAAGGAAACCTTATTAAACCAAATTCAACATAATATTGTTAGCTGGTATATTAGACATTGATCTTTGTGGTGAATGTCCATCTTTATACCATGCCCTGCCTCAGATTTGTAAGAAATTAATCATTCTTCGTTGCCTCTAGTATTTACATACATACATAGTCATGTGGCTCTAGTTGTGTCTTAACTGTTTACAGGGCCATTGTATGTTATTGTGTTTGACATTATAATTAAAAAAAAAATCTGATATTAACACAAAAATTATAATTATAATGGATGATAACATTAAACTGCTTTATTTATGCTTTATTAATTATCTGTTTATTTTTAGCTCATCACTGGCCAGTAATATTCTCTTTTTCCACTCCTTTCTGTTACTTATTACTTCTCTCTGTTTTTATAGTTCATAAAACATTCATTAAATTTTGTCTTTTATAACTACATACATATATAAACCATCAATTATCTTTCATAAGGGTTGGTCAAATCACTATACATAACATATGTTTATATAGATTACAATATTAAACTTCGAATCATAATATTTTTTTATATTCCAGATGTCAGTTGGTGAGAGAGCAAGATTAACTTGCTCACCAGACTTTGCATATGGCTCGAGGGGCCACCCCGGTGTGATTCCACCGAATGCAACCCTCATATTCGATGTGGAACTCTTGAGGGTTGAATAAACGCAAGGCAGAGCATTAAATTTATATATTTTATCATAACAATATAATATTATTTATCGATTATTAATTTAATGGTATATGTTAGTCTATTAGTATCAATCTGGATTGTGACTTAATGTTTTTAGTAAGTGGGACAAATTTAAAATGTATTAATGACCAATGTTATTTCGCACTGTGGGTAACTTTAAGAGTTTATAGGATGTTGATGTGATGTGATGTGATAAATTAATATTGGTGGCATTGGTATGGTAAACTAAATATCTAGTATAAAATATGAAGGTAAATCTGTAATAACTTTCATGTTGAAATGTACTAGTCTTGTCTATTCCCGATTAAAAAGTTTAAAACTATTGAGTATTTGTGCAAATTTCTGAATACAATTGTTGGATATCGAAAGCAATGTAATGTTGTTTAAATTTGTTCCACTTAAAATTAAATCGTGAATTTAGTGTTTCTTTAGTATGTCTAATTATTATCTATCAATGTAAATGTTTGATGTCTCTTATTGTCATTGGAGATACGCATTGTTGTTGCCATGATTAAACATCATGTTATATTTATTTTATGCTATTTTCAGCCAGTTGCAAAAACTAACTTTGTATGTTAACTCCAGCTTAAATCCTTATGCATATTATCAATTGCACAAAGTTGTTCTTTGAATTAAAAACAGTTATAAATAAAGTATTGCATAATGTTGTTCTTTAGAACATTTTTAAAGCAATATTAAATTAAAAGTTTGTTTTTGCAACTGCCTCTTTGTCTCAAATATTATATGTCACACTTATAAAAATACAAGGAAATTTGATATGTACTCAATGCCTTAATGTAAAAGTTAGGGTTACCCTATTGATATTACTAATTAATATTGTTGTTGTTATTATTGTCATTTAGTATTTTAAAATATTATTGATGTTTCATTATTTTGGAACTATAATTAGTATTAACTTAGTATTGAATATAAAGCTGAAATGTTTTTTTTTTGGAAATTTTTGTCTATGCATATTTACGTAATTTTTTGTTGAGGAAACACTGAATATGTGAATGTTTTATTTTCTGTTCAATGGTGGTATGCAAGATAAAGAAGCCCATTCATTGCCATCATTCAAACATAGTTTCACCTCATTGTTTACTTTAAAATTTCACATAATTATTGTGGGCCAAGGAAATTATAATACACCATTCCAGCAATGAATGGGTTGAATTTTAAAAGGGCTTGGAGGAAATGGATAAAGTTTAATGAACAACTAATATGTTAGTATGGCTTTTTAACAATTATTTGCTTTACAAGTTGGCATTTATTTTTAAAATAAATTAGCACAAATACAGATTTGTATTAAAAGAACTGATTTAATATTTAAATATTAAGAGTGACTTGAACTATGTCTTGCTAAATGCAAATATGATTATAAATCTTATTATTATTACCATGATATCTGTCTCAATATTGCAAGGGGCAGTTTCATGGTTTTTTAATGTTACACAACTTATGTCAACCCAGAACCTTGTTGGGTTACCATGCCTGTAAAATGAAGCTTCTGGAGTTTAATGCTTCACCAGGGCTAATATTTATGTAAAATATTATTTTTGTTCATGGGTTGTAATTGGTAGTCTTCTGTCGTCCGTGCCATCTACGACACAGTGATCCTGGTGTGTAAGAATTTGGTGTTATCTAGTTACTTGGGCAAATCATTAAGAATTTAGCTTTTTCACCTTTATAAAACAATTGCTTATGATTTTTTTAGTTTAAAAACACTTGAGGTTTCTACAAGATGCTTAAAAATCTTTTAATTCATGTTGTGTAGATTTCCCATAATTTATTTTAATGTTAAAATAATAAAATTTTCATGAAAATTTGCTTTATTTATCACAACCTTGTTACAATAAAATTTCCATAAAACAAAAGTATATTTGATTATTCATAACTTAGTATGAGGGTTCATAGACTATACAAATTAAATAAGATAAATTAATAACAATAAAAGTTCACCAATACCTTTAAAAATACTACTTCTAGTTTCTCAAATTTCTTTTCACTGGCCTTTACATTTTAAACCCATATAGTAGATATTAAAAGAAATGTAAAATATGAATTCTGATCTAATTCATTCATTTTTCATTTGTTTTGTTCCTAGTGTTCATGGAATTCTTAGTTCACCTTTCAGATAAAATAACCATATTAATTAATATAAAGTGTAAACTTAGATATTTTGTGTTTCTTCAAATGATGGTTTCATAAACCATAATATTTATTTATTATGAAATTAGTTTAATATTATATTAACTACCTGGAATAAAATTCATTAGAGGAACAACAGTGTTCTTTGTAAATGGTGTCCGGCATAACGCACAGGTTTCCAAGGCCCCATAGCAGCATTGCATGCAAAAGAAATGTCCGCACTGCAGCACACAGGGTTGAACTATTTCTTCTAAGCAAGCTACACAAGATTTACTCGTGTCAACTTCATTAGGTATCTGTGCCATCTGATCCATGTGTTTCTTAGCTTGGTAAACACATTGACCACAGGTTATAAAAGCGTGTAGTAAGGTTACAATACCCAGCAACCTTAAATGGGCATAATATGCTGCTGCAGCAGGTCTCACATGCACATAATCAATACCAGCGACTGCCTTACCCAACTGTAACGGTCCACCATTAATATAAGCTAGTGCACGGTGAATGGTCTCTATTTGAGGTACAATGTTGTTCAGAGCTTTTAATACAACTAACATTGCATTCTGTGCCTCTGGTTTTAAGGATGCATTTTGTACGACTTTCTTTTCAGCGTGACGAAGTAGTCTCTTAGTAATATTTTCTCCAAATGCTGAGAGCAAGATGCTTGTCAAACGGCTGCAATACGTTGGTAGTTTGTGGTAACTGTCATCCACTTGGACTATACCAGAATACTCTTCACCCAAAGTTTGCAAATCTTTTAACGTTGTAAATGATTTGTACAGGATTGAGGACACCGGCGTCGCTTTTGAAGCATGGGACGAAGGCATTAACCTGGCAAACAAACCGGCCAACTGCTTTTCATAAAGGTCATCTTTTTGCCAAGCTCTGAGTACTTCTGCTGGTTTGGCAGTGGGCAGTGCCATATTTACGATAAAATTGGTGCTGTAACACGTAAATGGTTTATATATTTTCTTACCAATTTATTAGTACAAGAATTTCTACTTAAAATATTGTCTTTTAATCAAACACAATACTTAAATAAGAAAAATTCATTTTTACAGAAGAGGCTTATCAATTTGATAAAATTAAAATCAGACCAAAATATTATTTTTGAATGACAACAATGTCAACAATGACATCTTTCATAAAAATTGATAACTAGGTAGTTGAAATATGTTGAATCTGTATCATTATCGATTTCTCAAAAAAATACGTGGTAGCATTAATTCCCGTAGATCAAATTAATTAGACATTTCCATAATGTTGAGATATTAAGTTATTTTATATAATCAATGATTATCTCATGTGTTTTTGGCTTTCCGACAGAACTTTTCCATGGTAATTTTAGACCAATAACTATCAAGAGTTTTGTAAACAACACGTACTGACCAATCACGGCTATCTTTATATTTTTAATGGTCCGCTGATCAAAGATACATAGACCCAGGTAGTCTGTGCATAGACTAATATGTCAAATCAAATCAAGAAACAGTTGAACTTGAACGGTGGATATATGAAACTATGCGATGATACATTCTAATATTTTAAATTTTATTTTGATAATAATTTGTAACATTTGTGAAGTATATTTTTGAGTTTATGAGTGAACATATTACAACTATTTATGGACGATAACTTTTGATAAAATGGAAGTCGACGGCGCCGAAACTTGGAACGGCAATCCTGATGGAACAAAGTTTGCTAACTTGAAGGCTTTTGTGACCGCTGCGCGAGAATTTGAAGCGACTCACAGTGAATCTGCTGTAAATTTGATGACACGTTATTTAGGGGTGAGTTTTGTTCCTACTATAATGCATACTAACAATAATGTACTGGGGCTAATCATTTGTTATTGCATTATTGCAGCTGGTTGCATCGTCATGTGATCTTTCAATATTTTCTCCTGGAAGATCTGAGGTGTGTGCGTTCTTCAGCTCGTTATGGCGCGTTATGTGTGATGGCCGGGGACCTCACTGGGCTGGTGTTGCGGTGTTAGCAAGAGCTGCGATTGAGCCCAGCGCTAGACATGCTTTAACTCACACTTACAAGTAAGCTCATACCGTTTAATAGTTTATTAATAAATTTACAATTATATCCAAGAGCGACATAATCTATATATTAATATGTGAAGCAAAAACTTTGGACCCCTACGAAAATTGCATCAATGGAGAAATATGAAATTTGGCACACTTATAGTTTATATGTAGGAGAAGTGCAGAATGCTAATATTTTTCAGCTATAATGCTTATAAAGTACATTAAATGAATAAATAAGTAAAATATTACACACACTACCACGCATTTCGCACATGGATAATAAGCTACATACTTTTTTGTTTCTGGAGAAAGTAAATCTGAGAAGAGTATAAAAGATTTAATATTGTCAATGTGAACTTATCCTTTGGTATTATGAATTATGGACGAATTTCGAGCGCAGAATGGGTTTCTAGTTATATAAAAACCACTTTGTTTGAAAGCCCAGCTAATTAAAGTTGATAATCACTGATTCTCACCCAAAGCATAGATTTACTGCATGGGTTTGTAATCTCACATTAAAATCCATCTCACCTACAACAGTGGGTATCCTTATTTATGTCAATGTAATATTTTTGTTATTTAAATATTTGAATATATTTGAGAAAGCGAGAAAGAATATTGCATTCATTAAACAGTTTTTTTTTAATTTCAGATTCATGCCAATCCTGGCTAGATTATTATCAGATAATATATCAAATGATAAAAAAATAAAGCTTCTGTCGGTTATGCAGGTGAGGGTTTTTATTTTATTCAACATCAAATATACAGTACAATGTTATGTTCATATTTTAACAAAATTCCATATTTTTTTGGTCATGGCTATGTTGCATTATGTAAGTTTTAAAGAATGATTAAACAAAGGCAGCAATTTAGTATTAAGTTCAGAAAGGTTGCATAACAACAACATTACATTTCATATTCATTACTTGAAACCTTTAATTTAACCATTTTAGTAAATACATATTTTTTTATCTCTCATCAGGTAATGTTGCAATTTTTTTGTTAAATATGCCTAATGTGTGATTTAAGCAATTAAACATTTGCAGGACATATCCTATGGAATCAAGATTAGTTGGCAAGAGTCATACCTCTCTGGTCTGATGAAGCAGCTGACTGATTGGATCACACAACCGTTATCCGAACCCCAACATAGAACTATCGGACATAAGTCACTTACGGTGTTAGTCAATGTTTGTTACGGAAATCTACCGGCAATATACGCTCTGATGCGGACTGTGGATACTAAGGAGTTTGTTGTGCATCTCATCAGCTTGAAGGTGAGTTTAGTTAACATATGTATATGTTGTTATTCAATTATCCATTTTTGTAATATCTTTGGTAAGTATTAATAAGAACAATATATATCCTTCTTACAACACTTGTTATTTAAGATCCACAAGTTACAATCACAGAAGCATGCTAAAAAGTACTTGTCTAACTCGCACTAGGGATGGGAACCTCTCCCGCCACCGTAGTGCTGTAATGTTTACTGGTTGCTCTGGTATTCTGTCTAACAGTATTAACTGACATTATCAGTTATTGCTAGTTATGAGGCAGCTGACTTGAGGATAATGGACAGTAAAAATTTTACAAATCATAATCCAAATTTTTTTTATAAATAATCTCTGCCAAAAGCGTCAGTGCTAAAATGGGCCCTGGATCTTGCTGCATGTTCATCTAATTCTGACTTAACCGGTAACAGAATTTCCTCTATAAAAGGTTTCAATATTTCACAAATATTATGCAACAGACATATGTCACATTTTCATCCTATTAAGCTCCTTTAATGCCATGAACACTTTGGTAAAGTAATTGTGGGTTATTCAACCAGGCTGACTAATGACTCTAATGACAGGGAAGATCCTTATGAATCTATGGATTTGTAATGCAACCTCTTTGGTTGATTAATGCCTTTTTTCTGTCCATGGACATGAGTTCAAAAGGATGATAACACCTCTTACCAAATTCCATATGTCGTTCCAGGAAGGTGGATATGGAGGTGTAGAAGTATGCCGTCTGCTCTTGTGCCTGTCGGGCGCGACTCGTGGGTCAGGATCTACCAGACAACCAGATGTCCACAGTTACCTGTGTTGTACCATGCGCACCTTCAAAATGGCGATTGTGTTAGTATTTGTGTGTGGGTGTGCGCGTGCGTGCATGTGTGCCAGCGAGCATGCGTGCGTGTGTGCGTGTGCGTTTGTGTATTTAAGTGTATATGTACATAAGGGAACTCAGTTATCAAAGATAAATAGGAATAAGTAATTATTTAAAAAAAAGCGATGATTTGTTATTCACAGTAACATATACATAGTGTACATGCGACAATGTGTTTAATCTGTATTACCTGAATGCACACAGACATATAGACCATAAGCCCATCATTGAAATAAATCAGAATTTCTTACAATATCATCAGTCACTAAAATTGATCACATGTCATAACTATATTTTTTTATATTCT
>DWPA01002106.1:0-16520 GCA_018251375.1 Calpodes ethlius
CTTTCTGAATCTCTTTAAAGCTTTTATTTCTCTTGCAATATTTGTTAATATGTTTGTTTGGGTCAGATATTACAAGCTGAAGCTTAGTACCACTCCATCTTGTCCTACGAATCTGAAGTTTGAAACACTGCTTTAGTTACGATGACAATGTATTTTTATGATACGCATGACTTGATACTTAAATTGATATGTTTCAGGGTAGGCTTCATACTAGGGAACTCCTCAAAAATGAATAGCACAGTTACATTTTTATGGGATTGAAGTGTGTTTTTGTTTTTGAACTATATAGCTATAATTAACTCCTTGTTCTTCCAGCCATGGATACAAGAGAGATGCTAATGAACATGCGTTCATTAGTGATGACCCGACCAGTGTTGTTTCACGCTGTCAATTTTTACAAGCTGGACTTCGCTTTGCTACTGTCATTTGGATCATCAGTCGTCACGTATACCATTATATTGCTCCAGAATTTACAATAATTCAATAATTTTATATTAGCATCGTTTTAAATTATATTATAGTTATGTTATTTAAATGTAAATAATTGCATTGTATCAACTAGTTTTTGATATAACCATTAAATTCGTAAATTCTGTAAAGGGTATTGACGGGAAACTGGTAGGTTGATTTGCCTGAATGTTTTTGATTATATAACATTTATTTACAAGAATACAATCACATTTAGGACGCAATATAGCTGTTCAATACAATGTTAAATGATGTGTTAGCAAATAAATGAATTTGAATTTCCTTTGCATTTGACACCTTTTACGTGTACGATATCAATGCTGAATTTATAATTATTAACACTGGTAATTATTTAGCTATTGACATCGGATGAGCAAATAGATCACGCTTTGTGTGGTCAATTTGCAATGGCGGTACTTATAAATGAGCTAATCCAGCCGAGGTTATTACGGGTAGTTTCAATATTTGTAATAATTTAGCTGATCCCATAGTTTTAATTTTAGGGGAAATAGAATGTCAAACAGAATACTATGCATTGTATGAGCCGGAAGTCAAAACTATTGGAGACAGTCATAATTTTGATATTAGTCACAGTATGACCCGGTATTTAAGAAAAAAATAATTAAAAGCGTCATTTATCTGGTGCCGTGAAAGTAATAATTACTTTAATAAAATTATACATGACCCAAATAGCGTGGCGAAAGCTGATAATATCTTAATTATTTTAAAAGGCTTTTCGAGTGAACATAATAATTGATATACTAGTGCATGTGAATCGAATGCTTGTTCAAATTAACAACGATTATCATTCAGGCAATTACAGTTTCACGCTTGTAGCTCGTGGTTGGAATTGGAAATGACGGGATACTTTGATTCCTTCTATCCATACGAATCATGGAATTCAGTTCTAAGACTATTTTGTCTCAGTTGCATTCATCGTCATGGTATAAAACTAAAGGCATCCTGGTCTTTAGCCAAAAACGTTTCCATCATACTTATGCTTGGCCTGATTAACGCAATCAACGTTTTTTTCAAAATTCAATCTTTCAACGTCATGAAGGACATAAAGTTCAGTGATATCTTTCAAATGTGTTTCCTGTTGGGCTACCTTGAATATATCTTGGTTTTGTATTTAGTTTACAAGTATGGCACCAACGCGCTCTTAGAATACTTCATGGTCTACAATCAGATTGACAGACGTTTGAAGATGATTTCTTATAAGACGATGAAAAAGAGCATTATGTGTATCACCATCTCCTTCATCATGATTACTACGATGATTTGTATTCTCGATTACATAATGTGGATTCTGGCTATTGGCTGGCTACAACCGACTCTTTTCGCAATCGAATATTTTTATTTCCTCCTGAGAATGATAATTATGGTCGATACCATGATAAATTTTATCCAAATTGAATTTCGAATGAGAATGATGGCTGATATACTTGAAGATTTTTATAAAACTAGTACATCGTTACCAGAGGTAGGAGAAAGTGTAAAGGAAACTGGAACAATTACAATCGTGTCGAAGCACGCAAGCAATCCGAATCGTTTGAATTTATTTAAAACGATTTACCATAACCGGGAGGATTCGATTCTGCAGCTTAATAGATGCTACTTGCTTTTGCTCGAACAAACTGACTTCATTAATAATATGTATGGATTAAGGGTAAGATAAATTTTATCTTATATTTAATGTAAGTAAACTATCTTTTAGCGATGAAGCTGAGTAAAAACGAGTAAAAACCTGTTTATAAGGCTTTGCAAATCTCCTACCAAAATAGTGTAAAAAATCTCAAGCATTTGAAGACTGATTTATAGATTGTATGAAAATGTTACGGCCAAGTATAATACATTAAAATTGGTGTTATGATTGTACTTTTGTCAGAGAGTACTGGAGAAATTATTAAAAATAATATTCTAATAGAGAATGAAAATAGCTTATATTTAAATTACTGTACAATAATGATATTCTTTCAGATTCTGATGACATGTTGTAATTTTCTTATCGACACTACGATGACTCTTAACTTGATGATAAGACTTATATTAGGATGTTTGGTATAGTATTCTTTGATTTATACGTATTTTAATCAAACTATTTTATTATAACAAGTATATACTTTAAATCAATCAATCAATATTATTTGATGCTAGGGTCGAGAATTATCGTTTCACCTCTAATAAGTATTGAAAATTACCTTTCGGTGCTAAATCCATTAAATTTTCAAAATTGCTTTTTATATCTGCTTGTAATACATTTTTTTTAATTATTCATAACTCATATTTTTTTGTTTTTTCTTTATTAGGATATAGAAGTGTATATTCCAGTGTGGTATATAGCTGTAATTACTACTTTGCGTTTTATTACATCCGGTTTACTACTTTTTGGCAAAGTGTATCGCGCAGAACAAGTTAACAAAATATCCAGAGAAATAGTACGACTTATGGATCTAATACTTATCAACAAAGTCATCAGTAAGTAAAATTTTATACACTAATTTCAATATGAATGGTAATCAACAACAAGACTTCATGTTGTTGTTTACCATTCAAAATAGCAGTGAAGCTGTTGTTTACTATTACTCGTTACAACAGTTGTAAATTGTCTAATTAAAAACCATATTTGACATATATATCCTATTAGAATGCTTTAATTAAAATGGACATCTCTTTAAAAGTGCATTTTTGGTTTCTTATTGGCTAACTAATTAGACGTCGGATCGTATATATCTTGAAGCCCTATCAATAAGCTAGGTCGGTTACTGTTACCTCTTACTGGTCAACCTGTCCTGGATTTCAGTGAGTTTAAAAAATATGTTTTCTTTTAATCAGGTGATGATGTAAGAAGTACGTTAAACGAACTCCGTGGGTTGGTGATATCGCGGCCAGTCGAGTTTCATGCAGTACATTTTTTTAAACTTAATTATAGATTACTAATGTCCATCACATCTGTTGTTGTTACCTATACTATTCTATTATTACAGTACATGAAATAATTATTTACGTCTTTTTTTACATAAGATATGTCAATTCTTGACTACTATCCCACTAATAAGTGGTGATGAGGTCTACGTTGAACGCAGTAACTTATAAAAACCCTATTCACTCTCTTCTTGAAAACTCCCACTTTATACACAGGTGGAAACACCGACGCAGGCAAGCTGTTCCGTTCCTTCGCAGTACGCATAATAAACGACGACGCATTTACACGAACCTCACCTCTATGATTATATATAATTCTGTACTAATATAGTTTATCTTTTTGTCATTAATAATGCGTTTCTTAGCTTCCGTTACCTTACATACTACCAAAGATAATATAAGCTTATTATCATTTATCTGATACCGCAAGCCAATTATTATTACGTTTCAAAATTGTTTATCCGATTTAATATTTGACAGCTGTTTGTTACATAACAGGCACTGATAATCTCATAATCCGGCAAAATTAATCTTAAGTCACATCGCTGTAACATAATGTTTGATTAAATCCATTTAAGCATAAAGCTATCAGAGATCCCAAAATAGATTCGAACGAAAAAATAATATATTGTGTATTCAAAGATATTGCTCGACGAATATGATCAATTAAATCGTTCTAAATTTAAATGTAAATTAAAAAAAAATGTCTCTAGTCGTTTTTATATGTGATAGATACATACATTTTTAATTTTAGAACAATAATTATTCATTAAGCATTATTTTTATACAATATGTTTTAATTTTCAACATATTTTCGAGTTTATTTCATATTTGTCAATCTTATTAATAGTCAAAAACATAGGAAATTGTTATAATAACGTATAGGAGTACAATAAATATACTTCAGTAAATTGTGTTGATTTAGAAATGTTTGTAGTTTTCAATAAAAAATATTTGCTAAGATATTATATTACTACAAATTACATCTGAAGCCGCTCTAATGCATTTTTAATGATCGCGTCGTACCGTAGTACGTTAGAACGTTACGTGTTGAGACTATGTACCTGCTATGTCATCAATAATCATTAATGATCTGGGATAATTCGCTCACACGTGTATCCAGTTCGGTACAGCAGTATTAAGTTCGCTTTAATCCATTGTGATATGTATCCCGGTTAATATACCAATATGCAATAATGCTCGGTATTTCTCTACGTGATCGCATCACACATAATGAGATCCGTAGACAAACTAGGGTGGAGTAGCTCGAAGAATAAGCTAGCTCATGTGGTAATGGATAGCTGTATAGAAAGAAGGACCGATAGATTTTGGGGAAGAAAGGTCCGTGTTTCGGAAATATGCATATAGGTAGTCTCTAAACAGGTAGGATGACGACCTGAAGAAGCGAGCATCCACTAGATTCAGAAGACTCAGGACTGGGATTGCGTCCCGTAAGTTAAAGTAGGCCTTATTTCAGCAGTGGAACTTCAAGGGATAATGGATGGATGGGTGCATTAGGTTTGCTTTCTATTGCGTGGAGGGAAAACATGATGAAATTTGAATTAGCTACTGAGAGATTTAAAAATATCTCAATTTGGTCTGGGTTAATGTTCTGTTGACAGCATCCACCAATTAGTTTTGCTACTCTGGGCACTCTATTCGGGTATGATGGTGAGCAGAAACCTAAGTCCAGTATCATAACTATTCCTGATCCATGCCCATCATGGGGCATTGATTCCGAGCTATAACGTCAATGCTACAGCTACGTCCTATGCGTTAATTAATACGTTAACAATGACACTACGCAGCTGTCTAATAGTTTAGCGCGTCACAAAACTCGCTAATCTACATACTAATAAACGGGAAATAAAATTTTGTATGGAACTAATTCATTTAAGATGCATTCGGGTGCCGCCGTTAAAATTAACTTTAACGCAGATGTTGCAGGGGATTGCAACCTCACAGGCAATACAGGAGCTAGCGTTCCTTCGCTATTTCAGTGTGGATATTTCTATCTGACGATATTCTGGAATCTGGCTACTCTGCGCCTGTGTTCAAGCTTTGCATAAATTGCACCAGAATTAGCTTTGAAATTAATGAACCGTTCAATGTTGATGTTTGAGGAGATCCAACTCACAACGACTGCCATCTCGTAAATACCAAGGGTATATTTTGAAAAGTAGGAGCCTGTATATGCTGGTTCCTTTAAGCGTTGGACGAACACGTCGATAATAACTCAACGATTTCTACGATAATAACCCAGATCGATAGTTGAAAATTTCCAACGTCTAGAACTAGAGTATGACAAGAACCTTCCAGAAAATGTTTGTACCGAACGTTCACTGAATGGATTATGGTTTTACTAGTTCAGAAGCCCGTACAACCAGGGGCATTGAAGCGTACATAACTGACGAAATACCTTCAGAGTACGATGTTACTGCAATCGGGCGATCGTTCATGATCGACACAAGCCGAGTGCTATTCCGTATTCATAAACATGAATGGCCCGATATTAATCGTTCCTTTATTCACCTGTTTTGCTCTGACTAAAATTCCATCCTTCAATGTACCGAGTACAATCAGGTCATAAAACGTTTAGACGAAAATTCAAATTTTCGTTATGAAAATATATCAAATAGACGCTTAAATTCACCGTGACGTATTGAAACTGCAGGTTCAATAAAGTGAAAACTAGTGCAACGGAATTTCGTGTAATTGAGGTCTGATTTTATTGTGAGTTTCCTGAATCATTCTACTCTGAATTCGGAATGATTTTCAATGAATTCTGCTTTCGGTTGGAACGTTGGAAGTAAAACCTTACATTTGAGTTATTTGAGTTTTCAATGGTGAAATATCAATATAACATCAAATTTTAATATGAGAGACTGTTGCCGGTTTTCATATCCTGGGATACTGTTTTCTTTATTTTCATAGTGACGTGGCATTCTACGAGTTTTTAGGAGGTTTATTCTATATTTATGAACGAAGTTATCTATATTGGGGGAGCCAGGATCATAGATACACAACAGGTGTTCAATGTTGCCGGTTGTTTTAAATATCAAAATATGGAAACTCCTTAAATACACTTTTAGATATTTACATACTGTCATCTGCGTTTAGAAGAAAATAAATGTCACTCGTTAAATTGCTTGAAAAGATACGGTGTTTTATTACACCGGTTCTATCTATCAACAGAAATCTTTTACGACGTTACCAAATTTTAAGTTTGATTAATAATTACCAAAAATTATTTAGTTCCTGATTTATAGAAGAAAAATAATTAAAGAGATCAATTTTGTAAAAAAGAAAGTTTAATACCTTTTGAAAGATAGTAAGTAATTATTATTATCTGATTACTGTTTCGTAATTAATCATAGAATTGGGTGAGTTTAACCTATAATATTAAATGTTAAAAATGAGTAATGAAATTATGTGTAAACGTAAGTTATATATTATCAAAATTGAACAGAAAGCCCAAAACTATTTTCCTATAAAACGCTTACGCATAACAATACGTACAAATATACTTAGTCCTTACCGTTGGAACGAAAATTATGAAAATACAAATATTACCTGAATTTCCTTAAGAACTCCTTTGATGTACAAAGTCATATCGTAATTGAATAAAGCATTCATTCTTGTTCGCCAAACCGAGTAACTGAATAATTCCGGTAGACCTCCGTCGTTGTGAATTTTCGCAGAAAAATGATGGAACGAAATTGCACAAAAACGCGGAACTTTCTTTCTGCAAGGATAAATCGACTGACTGTGAACCTTTGAAGATCTGTTAAGTTTGACAAGCTGATGTTTTGCGGCCTGACTGGAAGGAATGAGACGGAATAAGTTCTGTGGATATTTACGAAGTTACTGAACAGTTACAGACGTTCACATTTCACTGTTGTTATATTCATACATATACTCTCGCACTATGGCTTTTTGTGTTGCTTGTGGTGTGGATAAAACAAAGAAGAACAAACATTTTATATGACACAAATAAGGATTGTTTGAATGTGAAAAGGCGATAGGCGGATAAGCGAGCCATCTAATTATAGTCGTTGATGATCATCAGTAATATCAAAGGCAGTGTGTATGTGGCATGTGTGATATAACTGACGATTTCGTGTCCGAAATAAATAGGAATAAAAAAACAAAACATTGACTGAACCAAGTCAGCAATGTAGCTGACCAGCCTAGTAAGACAGGCTTCACACAAGATAGCACCAGTAGTAATACTAATGACTCAATATTCACATTCAATTTCAAAATTATTTAAACATGTAGACACTAATGAACGTAATTTTATGCTAAGACAAATTTGGAAAGGTGCTTTGATGACAAAGCGATGATCGAAGAAGAAACGGCGAAAGAAAGAAATAGTTATGCTGACATTATAATCCTTGAAGCGGCTAACATCAGGCTTTTGGTCTGCAGGCATAGGATTAGCTTCAGTATTTTGGGCCGACCCAATTATTTATAATTACAAGTATTAAAGTGAAACATTACTTTACAAATGTTTGTCGCGTAGAACCTCGTATACTTTTCCATGTAAATGTTATCAACATCTTCTAAATACCCAATATATTTACCTTATTTAGGACGGTTCTATTCAAAGCCTCGCAAATTTTACCAATCAGGACCTGGCAATTTCTTAGGCTTTCGCTTAGGGGTTAATAGTTCCAAATGAGCATATCGTAAGCACTCCATAATGGCCGTTTCCAATTCTATTGTCAAAGTAAAACAATAATAAGGGTAAGGAACAATACCCTTTACGGTACACGACAAACTTTCCAACGTTAGTACGCAATAAGCGTTTAATTAAATCGTTCGCGACTCACAAATTAGGACAAACCGAAGGCCACTCGAGGAAAAATAATCTGGTACTTGGAAAAAACACAATAAGAGCCAAAATAAAACAATTTAACGATCGAGCGTACGCAATGGAGCCAGAGAATTGAATAACGCTCTGTTTTATTTCAGCCTTCCCGCAGGAATCAGTATTTGACATTGCTTATAATGGAAAAGTAAAAAATAAAATATAATGGTTCTATTGTCAAGAGAAGATTATAGATATAAACATAATTATAGAAATAATGACAAATAGGTTTTATGTCTGTTATGTTGAACAATTTTATGTAATCAAAAATGGAATCAAAGCTTTGATAGCACCAGTAACGCAGAAATATGTCACAGACTGATAATAAATATAAGTATGTAAGATTAGTGAAATATATTATTTAATAATTAAAAAAAAAAACGCTTTTATAGTGCGTCAAATTTTATAACCATGCTGTTCACTATTGAGGAGTTACTTTATCTGGAGCTATACTTAAGTATCAGATCATATTTGTCTTAAAGATGCATAGTCATCGGGACTAGGGAAGTGTGTCCAATTTCAACTTCATAGAAAAAGACGATAGTTAGATAGATAAAAAACATACTAGCAAAGTAACTAATATTGCCAGTTAAATAAAAACTTTCAATAATAATTTATGAATGAAGTTTTAGGAATGGTACATAGATATGATGATATCGAAAATAGATATGTTGAAGAAATTAATACCTATAGAGTTAGTTGTGTAGGAGAACAGCGAGAGAGTACAAATAAAAGAATAAAACAAAATTATTCTTAATAATTTAATGACATCGTATTAACGCTTATACCCAAATTAAAAACCGATCGCACTCGTGACCGCTCAGTCCGGAGTTAGATAATCAATTTCATTTAGAAGTCACATAATATGGTGTGGTATCGTGCAATGAATTGTAGGGGCACAAAAAATTTAATAATAAGGCTATGATTTTGATCTTATTGTAATTGCCTTCCAAATTAACGAGCATACGAGTTTCCAGACAGTGTGTGGTCATCATCACTCATAGACATCCGCAACAGACGCCTTCATTAGTGATCTTCCGAAACCGTCACCAAAGCGCGTAAAAAATCAGTTACTGTGTTTTGGAAGTGGGACTCAATCGCTGTTATTGAACGCGGGAACAAATTTTAAAAACAAACCGCCAAAGTTTACCCAGCGCCGGTGTTCAAAGAGAAAATAAATAGATTTATCCGTAAGTATCTTTGTAAATGTTTCGATGTTGCTTGTGAGGGATGGTAAACAATTTTCATTACAGGCTTTTATTTAATTTCTGTTGTTGTTTGTTAGGTAGATAGCATGTTGGGATTAAATGTTATAAGCTGTCCTACAGAATCTTTTTTTGACATTTTATGACAATACATTTTCATGTTAACGATTCCCTGATAGTTACTCAGTGTTGTTTTCAGACAAGGCACCCCTTAATGGGTTCACCATTAAGACATAAAATTTTATACATCCATTCAATTATAATGAGCTTCTTCTCCTTCTATTTTATTATAACCCAAAAACAGCTCGCACCGATACCAGAAATCTCTGCAGCATCCAACCTTCTTTTTGTTTCTTTATTAACTCAACAAAAAATAAGTGGGATTTAGAAATGCAAAGAGAGAAGCAGGAACTAGCCAGGTTGGTGAACAAGTTAATCAAGAGTCATTTAGTTGATAACGCTGGTTATTGTACTCAGAACTTCAAAGAAAGACCAGATATCACTGCCAAGAATTGAAAATAGGAAGACTTCTATTAATACCCGGGAGTAGTGTGATAAAATATGTTTAAGGTCTCCTCAGTTATGAAGAGAGACTCGTGCAATGTAGTGGCCCATTAATGAGTTGAAGGCAAGCATGCTTTATAAGTATTATTCTTCTTATAACTGAGTGCTTGGAGTTGTTGTTGTTGACGACGCTGTTTCGATTCTTTTCCATCCAAAGCCCCCCAACGCCTGACTGATGGAAGCTGTCGAAGAGATCGTGAAATATTACTAGTAGCAACCACTTATACGAAGTTAACTCGATCGCTATTAACATGAACAGTAAACGAGTGATTTCTAGCTCTAGTTACTGGCATTCATGGGCGATAAACGAACTTAGCCTCACCACAGCTATGCCCGTATTGTAACTGCTTTAACCCAAATACCCGCTGTAACCCGTTCTGTCAGCCACTGCACCACAGACTGTGTCATGTTCATTGAAAATTATCACCGTGACATTTAAAAGCGACGCGACGCCGGAACTATTCCAAAAATTCCAGCGGCTCATTCGTGTTCGCATTCCGTACTATGTTTGCACTTTATTCGGTTCAGGGTTTTTGAATTTCTGGTTTTACGTAAGATATGGACGTATAAAACGCTTACACACTCACACCCCCGCAGTAGGGTTCCCTGTGTCGCGGGTGGCATGGACAACATATTTATCAACAATATTTATCTGTCATATAAATATCTGTCTCGGCTGGGAATCGAACCTAGGACCCCTCGCTTCGCAGGCAGGGCCACTGCCTACTAGGCTACGGAGCCGTCGCGTATTGAAATAAATATAATTGATATTTTGAAAAATCTCACGCACCCTAGAACATATTAGAGTTTATCACATCATTTTGTTACTATAAAAATTAAAATCGCGTACTGGGGTTTAAATTTCTTCACAAACGAGTCTTACGACAATTCCTGTGTTCATTTGTCCTATAATCCTGCGGGTTATAGAACAAAGAGACCTGGATTTAATTCTTGGCCGAGCCACATGCTTATATGAGAAAGGTGTCGATTCGCTGATCTTGTTTATGACGAGTTTATGTTTGTCTATAAGTGAATAAAATTAATGACAAAATTTCACCTGAGGAACGAATCAAAAGATTGGGGCTGTTATTGGATGATGGTAAATTTTTTGTTTTTTAATAGGGGAAAAAACTATCATAGAGTATTCGATTTAATTTGTATTCGTTTTTCAAACCGTCCAAAACTACTTGGACATAAGTTTCACGCTATTTATCGTAATCACCAGAACACATATCAACATTAAACACCATTGAAATTATCTAGAGAATTCTGTAACATGGGATCTGTTTTGAACTTTCCGTTCCCTGAATTGCTCTGACAACCCGAAGTGTGAGCATTTCGCATTATTACATTTGCGGTTTCTGTACAGGGTGACAATTTTGAACTGTACCTACCTCTGTTTAGCCTGGTTGTGTAATTCCGTGTTGTGGAAGTTTAAAGGGCACGAGAATTTATCAAACTAGGGAAATACCGGCTCACGTCGGTGTTTAATACACTTATTTACTCTTTCGGGTGACGTAAGCTTTGTCAAATTCGTGTAGAACATAATGTTGCCGTAGATGCTTTTGGTTCAAGCAAAATTGTGTTTTATTTTGAAAGTTGTATAGTTCATTATACAGTTGTCTTATTGGTTACAGATATCTTATAAAGTACGAATTAAAAATATAATTACGTAGCTGAAGGTGTTTTGGCTGACTGGCTTCGGACACCTTTGAAAACTTAATGGATCTTTAGATTTCAATACGACATCAACCTTACAGGATCTTGACCGAACCCCCACTAACAACACTTTTGACCTCTAACTTACATTTGTAATCCCTAATCATAATCCTAAACATTATAACAACCATGGTCCCTTTTTTTAAATAATTTATATTATATAAATAATTCAACGAAAATAGGAAATCTGCACCTATATTTACCACTAGTTCCCTTTATGTCCGCCAAATGGAAATTGCAAGCTGGATTCAACGGAGCATCACATGGCGGAGATGCGAAACATGCTATGTATGCATAAGTAGGTAAACACCATCTTGTTTGACTATTATCCACCCGAATACATCTATCATGAATTCGTGTTATGGCGCAACCGAATGGCATCGTCCATTTGAATTATGGCCTCATTTTATGCTGTTTGTATCTCTAGGTACTTTGAAAGCGTCTACACTTACTAGATTCATTACGAATGTATGAAAATAATTTACGTATGCAGTTATATGTTGTTAATATAAATAATATAAAAAATAAAACATATTAGAAGATTTTCCTTAAGGTTTTACAACTGAACTCTCCAGCAATTTTAATCATAAAAAATATAGACCCGAAAATAGGTCCCTGTGGAACGCCGCACCAAAATTGCTATAACCTTTTATAGCTAGCAGGGGATCGCAAATGAATTAAGAAGAAGAACTTTTCTGTGGAAGGAAAACATCTTTCATAACGAATGACCCCGTACGGCTTGCGTAGAGAAAATAAATATAGGATAGAATGACGTCAATCCAATTTAGAGAACGGCTCGCATTACGCGCATTCCGAGGTCCAAAAATTATTGGTCGGTGCAAGTGAAGCGCTTTGACTCTACGATTCTTATTGAATTAATACATCCTGGTATATTTTTAAACAATAATAATTTAATTTAGGTTTTTATTTTGTTCCATTCCCTGTTTATACAATTTAATATCCTGTATACTAAAATGTTATATAAGGATAAATCTCTTCTTATTATTTTTTAAGAATAATTCGCGCATGTAATGTGTAATTTGGTACAATTAAAGTTTACATTGAGAAAAAGTACACAATGCTAAAGTTTGCTTCTTAATATGTGTTATAAACACGTTTATTAAGGAAAATTTTAATGTTCATAGAGACAACGTGAAGTAACCCTTCGGTAAAAGGAGATACGGTCGAATTTAAAACAAAGAACATGTCTCTAGTGCAATATTAAGAAATTATTTTGGACGGTCATTTGGTCAGCGTGGCACAAAATGGACTTAATTTTTTTTATCTGTAAGTACAGATGAACACACAAATCTTTTCTATGCATTATGTTTAATATTTTTATAACAGTAATAGTTCAGTGGGTCGAATGGTTGGTTGGAATTGGTCTCCCAACCGCGAGGGCTTCAGTTCGAATCCTACACGAACCTCTAATTTAAAAAAAAGAACGTATTACAAGTTAATTATCACTTGCTTCGGTGAAGGAAAACATTCTGAGGAAACCTGCATACGTAAGACTTTATAATGTTCTCGAAGGTGTGTGAAGTGTGTTAATCCGCACTTGGCCAGCGTGGTGGACTATGGTCTTTATCCCTAACACTGTATGAGGAGACCTGAGCCCAGAAATGGTACAGTTATGTGTTGTGATGATTATGTTTTTTTCGTATTGATATTCATCATTCATTAATTTAAACAATTTAAACAATTTCTTGTAACTTGTCCCAAATTTTCCTTAAGGCCTACAAAATAAAAATGAAATGTCAGACGGTAAAAAGCAAGATGTCAGCCGATTGTCCTTAGAGTGACGATGTACGACTGAACTGAGACGTTACTTTAATGCCTTTTGCCTAACAACGCCTCTCTCCGCCAACCACTGCTGTATAGCCAGTGAAGACATATAAGCTACAAATACTTCTAGTTATCATTCTTTATTTATTTTATTTTTATTACAGGTAAACGAACGGCGTTTACACATTTATTGAAGTACTAGAAGTTGCCGGCGGCTTCGCACACGTGTGAAAATAACAGCCATATAAAGGTGTTTTTTTCCATTTGATTGAATGATTTGATTTCCTTTCGGTTCTATAGGTCTTTATACGTGGTTGTAGACTAATTATTGTGCAGTTAGATCCTTCCTTATAAAGTCGTTTCAGATAGTGTAGTCCTGAAAATGTTTAAGAATAAAAATATAAAATAAATTCTTCTTGTCCTATACAGATTTTTTATTACACATATATTTGAATATTACCGAACCCATATTGACTAAAGCGGTCATAATCCAATGACTTTTATTTATATCGGATTGGTCAATCCAGAACAAGTTAAACAACAGTCTAGAATCGAAAGAGATATCGCTAGTAACAAAACTTCTTGAGCGCTTAGCTGCTTCGGAGGTCACGTAAAGCTTTTGGCGTTGGTCCTTTTTTTATCATTGGAGTCGTTAATTCATGTCGTAAGCTTCCTTTATTTTTTTTAAATGCGAATCAACGATATGTCTCGCCGATTATAAGACCTGTACTTAAAAAGGAAATTGAAAATAAGAGAACTCCAGTAAGATGTGATTTTTATTGGACGTGTTTAACGCCAGGCTTCGTTCTACTTTGCATGTTTATTTGAAAGTTAGGGAAAATTTCTAGGGTCCCATTGTTTATCGACGAGTTCGTTGTTATGTTTATTTACAAACTATTGAAAGGAGCCCGAATTCATTTATCGCTGGCTCTCCGGTGCTATTGAATTGTTTTAAAAACATTTTACGGTTCAGTGCATAAGATAATAGTTGGTCATGATAATCAACCTTAGGTAGGTTTTCCATCAGAGAATTGTGACGACTTACTTATCTTCATTTACGGATGTGTATCAAATCTACCAAGAGGCTTGCTTGATCTTTAATAGTTTGCCATAGATTATATGCGGGAGTTGATACAGCAAGGGGAAAGACGAGCGAACGCTGAACATATTTTGTAAAGTGGGCACAGAGGGCTCCGTTAAGAACCCGTGAAGAGGAGCGTGGATGACGGATGTGGCCATTTTTCATATTTGGGTTTATAAAGCTCCGTACAAGATTGTCTTGTTGCGTTACGGGCATGCGTCTTCTTCTCTTGCTATATCAAGTTTCTTAGTTGATTTATTACACAATCAAAACTTAGTTCCTTCGCATTGATTAAAGCATTGGAGTGTAGACGTAGCAGGAGAATTGCTGCATTTAGTATTTTTTTAAGATGTAAAACTTTTGAAGTCGCGTTATCATCTTTAACTAATACTAATCACTAGAAGGATGACGTGCATCATGCTCATTTAATACTTTATTTTTTTCACAGTTTAATATATAGTATTAAGCGACTTATGCAATTGCCTACCTTTGACTTTACCTTTTCATCCTTGATTAGGTATGTACGTAGTATGATTTGGGTGATCGTGTCAGAAGACCCCACTTCACATCAAACATGTGAGTTTTTTGCGTCCAGTTAAAGGTTGAGTTGGATTACACTCAATGCGGGAGGAAGGCAGTGAGTGCTCGTGCATACTGACATGGCCGTCCGTGTCGGTTATGTGGTACTTGCACGGGCGCCTACCCACGAAACACCGCCCGGTGATGGCTTTTGTCCTAAGACCATGCACCATGTGATTCGAACGCGATTTCAGCTGGAGAACGGGAACGATATCACCACTACTTATGGAAGTACAGCCTGATGAGTGTGACGTATGAGTAGTCTTGTTTCTGGTGTTACTGATGTCCACGGCGAACGGTGATTGCTTACCAGATGAATCCAGATTTTCCAGGAATTTATTATACTATATATTGCATACTAAGTCAGTTACTTAAAATATGAAGAATTAGATTCTTAGGATTATTCTTCTTTCTTATTCTTGGATTTCAATAGAGGTAAGTGCCTTGAGCTTCTTGCACCTTGAAATATATTGAAGGTGACGATATGAATACATTACAGCTTCTGAAGGTTGTCAAGGAACTTAATTTAAATTTATAAGTATCTCCAGTTGAATATCCTTCAAAAAACCTTCCTTTTTTAACAGTGAGAAGTTGCACTAGACGCTTAGGCGTGTAACATCAATATTTTTTCTAAAGTAGAGACATTATTTTGTTAAATTCGTGAAGGATTCCAATATCGCTTCTATCTCGACGAGAAAAGATTCAATTTTCCGTCGAATAATCTGAAGCTACTTAACAGCTGGTACTTATTGGGTCTGGTGTAAGTCTTGAGTTCGAAGCGGATTAAAGTTCTGATCCGGAAATACTAATAATATTCGTGAGGGTGTGAAAATAATGTAAGTTAAATTTGACTCTCTTCCCAGACTTATTGTATTGAAATTTTGTGTGCATAATATGGAAATTGGATAGTGTCACAGAGCTGGTCTGACGATGAAGACATAGGCTGACTATAGTAGTTTGTTTGTTTGTCTTCCGTTCATGGTGCAACGAAGCATATTTATGATATGGTTTTTGGTATAGAGGTACTTGAAAACACGACGAGTACCATAGGATGCTTTTCACCGAAAAAAAAACATCTCATTTCTATCGGAAAATCCATTGAAATTTCATCATCATCACAACCCATAACTGTCCCACTGCTGAGCTTGAGTTTTCTTTCACAACGTGAGGATACCCCTTTCAGTCAAATTAAAATAACTGTTTGCTAATAAAGCGTTACATTTTAACCAATGATGAAAATTAAAGAAATTAATAATGAAAATTATAGAAATTGAAGTGAATTGAGTGTGCGAAGCGACTGATAACATGTAGTAAAATAAAT
>DWPA01002107.1:0-16519 GCA_018251375.1 Calpodes ethlius
CTAAATTTGTGCGTAATCTACGATAAAGTTAAAAAATAACACAATTAAGGAAAAAAAAAATTTATAAGTTAAAAAATGCTGTACTAAAAATGTGTTTTTTAAGATACATTATTGTGGCAGAAAGGTGATTTATACTCTTTATTGTTTATATACCTCTTTATTGTTATATATAAGAGAAATTGGTAAGCACAATACAACGGGCGGCCTTATCGCTAACAATCGATTTCTTCCAAACATCTAAACTTCTGGCAAAATATGTCTTGACGAAAACCGGGGTAAGGTGTATCCTTAATAAAAAAAAACATACACTACGTCACACAATAATACAGTAAACGCGCTTCCTACCCCTTACTACTATCATTAGTATTGCAGATGGACATAAATCTGTCAAAACGTCTGTCAAATGTCTGCTTCGGCCTGAAATCTTTACCTGGTTAGAATTTTCATTTTATCCTTAATGTAAACCGTAGGGGGTAGGGGGGGGGGTACACATTAACTTTAGTGTAAGTAATATACATTCCTCGTTGAATATTCCTCAATATATAGCACATAATCAAATGTAATATTATGTAACAAACCATTTCCAGGTGGTCCAAACAGCAGCAACCCTTTTGCTGGCGACCTCAGCCCGGTGAACAATTCCGGCCTAAGCGACGGTAGCACCACCATCTCCTGCAGTGCTTGCTTGGCTGACTAAAAGAAGATGCAATACAATCTAGTTTTAACTTAGAAATAGACATAAACATTTCTCAAGAGTTAAAACGGTGAAACTGTATCTATTATTAAGATGATCTATATTAAAATCGATCCTAGATGATAATTATCTTTCTTCCATTCTTTTTCCGTATGTAATACATCAGTGATGATTTTGGTGTGTCGCTGAATATCCTTGGGCAAAGAATAGCACTAATTATAGTAATATAGAGTTCCTCACGTGAAACGCATTAAAACGTGTTAACTCTCATTTATATTTTATCTATTTTCAACTAACATCGGCTCATTGAATCAAAATTACATATTACATTACATACCTAGTTTGGACAACCATTTCCACTAGCCTGCTAAATTATCTCAATAAACTCGAATAAAGAATTAAATTAAATTGAAATAAAAAAAAAAAAAAACAAATTTCACCTCTTGTCCAGCAATATCCTCCCAATGGACCTTGGGGCCGCCCTCGACGATCTCGTCCAGAATGAGCTGGACGAGCTTAGGGTCGACGCCCCTGACGGCGAGCGCGGGCTGGGGCGTGCGGCTGCGGGTCGGCGTGCCCCGCTGGGAGCCGCCGCCTACTGCACGCCGCACCGGTGACCCGTTCGTCGGCACCTGATACGCGCTCTGAACATGAGCGAGGTAAGGCAATGATGAAATGGTTAGTGCACGGTGCTTTGATGAGTGAATGGTTAAGTATAAATGAGTTGAATGAACGATTTCGGTTCGGGTTCAGAATTCAATCATTCTGACAGAGGATTGGAAAGGGAATAAAGATAAGGACAGTATCCGCAACAATTTTACACAACCTAATCTCAACTAAAATACGAATACGTAATCCCGAACGTAGGAAAGTCCGAAAGTTCTGCACGAGGGATAAGTGTCCCCTACACTTTTTGATTTTAAGTACAAAGATGCCACTATCAACCTTCAATGTGGCACAATTATAAAGAAATATTAAATCTTGTTGTTTAGTTCTTTTAGTAGTATAAGGATTAAGATTTAAAAATTTGATAAATATAAAACAAGGCGTCTCCGGAAAATGTTGGTAAGTGGGGGAACTTTAGGACCTACACTCCTTACTCTCCCCCGAGGTGATTTGATTCTAAATTGCTGCCACATTTTAAACGCTTCTCTGATTGTTTCCTTGCATTACGTACTTAGATTGTTTATTCGCAACATACAAAAGATACAAAGTCAGTAAATGTACCTTGCGTAACAACGTTTGAATCAACCAATATAGTATGGTGGCTTTTCAAAAGACTAGGACTTCTCATAAAATTAGTTGGCGACATTTTTAAGTGGGTTAATGAGCTCTATTCTGATACAAATATTTGTATGATCGTAAAAATGTTTTCATTTCTACATGTTAGTTAGCGTGTCGCGGGTGCAATGTAACATTTGTACGTAAAAGAGGTATAACAAGTCGAGTACCGAAGTATTTCTTCCCTTTTATTAAATAGCAAGCATTGCATCGATATTGCCCATATTCAGGTGCTAAGATATCCACTTACGATTAGGTGGCTTGCCTGCTGATTTATCGCCGATTTACATAATAAAACACAGAGAAAACATTTGTCTAATACATATTTCTTAACCCCGGTCAGAAATCCAAACTAAACCCTTAGCTCGACAAGCAAAGCCACCACGTAAATAAGCGTGTCTATCGTAATAGTATCTATAAGCGAGTTCCTATTGTGGATGTTTCGTGACAATGTCAATATTTGCGGACCGGCTAAGGCCAGCCAAGTAATATGTTCGCTCCACCCCACATTTACAGATACATGTAGCTATTGTAGAGCCTCGAAGCTAAACTTTAGTAGGTTAAACTAATAATACGAGTATCTCGATATGCGCGAAGCACAATTTGTACTCTTAAGATATGATATCTGATTGGACGGATAAAGCAATGGGAGCATGTTAAAGTAAATTTTGTGAAGTCATATGAAAATTAGAAATATATACATATTCTTTAAGTATTTATAAATAATTCTAAGTATAGTGTAAATAATTCTTATCCAAGTATCCTCACGTTTTTAGTTATAGTTTGGACGACAATCCATATAATAATAAGTGATAACAATTAATTTAGAATAAAGATATGATTTTGAAACATCATCAATCCATTTAAACCCTTTTAATCGCAAGTAATTGTACGTGGACAGTAATTGTTTTGTGTATTAGTTCAGTAATGGATTAGCATTATAAGCTGTTAGTCATGACAATAGTAAAGTATGTTAAGAGCAATAGCGGGATATTGTGTGAGGCGGCATGGACACACAAGACATGGCAAGCAACCGAGACCAGGAAAGGTACGATCATGTTAGTATAAGTAATGATTTTGTACGGTAAAACAGTTTCTATGATATATCGTTGTCTTCTTAGGATTCCATCCGAGTACCTCACAATATCTAGTGGAATCTCAGCGTTATTCGGTTTACATTCACCTTTCCTTAACTAACGGCTTTTAATATGAACTATTTTTGGCTATTTAGCGCGACTTAATTTGAATATAATTTAATTGTACTTTTTTTTCTTACTCTGTACCAATGAGTCCAGTATTAAACTACTCTATGGCTTAAGAAAGGCAGAAACTAGTTGTCCGCCAAATTTGATATATATTCTGACATAATAAATGACACAGTTTAATACTGGCAATAGCTACTGCTCCATCGATACATATCATGTAAGTCTTTTAATTAATTATATCGCTTCGGGAATAGAGTAGCCGTTGGGTATTGATCAGGGCTTCGATATGCATCAGCTAGCAAAATTGAATTCAGTTTTACATTAAGATTACTGGGATTACTTATACGTTATTGAAAAGTTTTAAGTGAACTTTTCGAATACGGCACTTTAAATCTGGGTTAAGGTTCCGCGGTGTTCTTTATAGGGCAAGATCCCGGGGCCGCCAGACCTGACTTATTTTCTAATGATGAAATATATTGCATATCGTTGTATAGGTATACACCAACTAGCTCTAGAGATATCTGGTGCTGAAGGTACATAAATCATAGTTGACTTTCCTTAAAATGAGAGTACACTCAATTTATCAAAGTAAAATTTACAAATTTTAATGTACGTTTTACAGAATATTTTTCGTTCAAGAGCCTGATTTATTAAAATTTGACATTTGCGAATTAAATTAAACAAACCCGGCCAAGTGCAAACCGGAAACAATAACTTCTTTAATACCGGGGAAATTATAACACTTCTGGACTGCGCAAACAAGGGATAATCCCTGAGGCAAGGTACATCAGGGATTTCCGACGTAAAAGAAAACTTACAACTGTGTTGACAAACGTACACAAAGGACTTAGAATATGGTGTCCAAATAGTATTTTTTAAGACGCGAGAACAGAAGGACAAAGGAATATAAAAGTGCCTATGCGGTTGTACCTGATAATATTAGAATACACTTTTTTCTTGTATAGCCCCTCTTTACATAACTTCGCTTCTACTATTTTATAATTATAGCAACTAGAGCACTAGGTTTTTTATTTGAAAAAGTATCAACTTATTACGGTTTAAAAGTATCCTTCTCTGTTGGACAGGACTGACATACAGCGGACTCTTGTTCTATTGGCACTCTTCGGGTACGGAACCTTAACTATAGTCAATTTTAAGACCAGTTCACCTTTTTTTTTACCAGAGACAATACTACCTTGAGGTATACTTTAAAAATCAGTCAACATTACTCACGGAGAGCTGTCTTTTGACTGCAGGCGGTGTGGAGGCCGGCTTGACCGGATACCTGCTGTACCCTCCATTGGAGCTGTTGGGTTGTGACGACGAGCGCCCCATGGACCGGGGTAACGTCTGCGACTTCATCAGCGGGTTCCCGCCGCCGCCGGGTGCCCGCCGACCGGCTATAGTCAGCTTGCGCCCTGCCACTGGAAGTTAACTCCACTTTATATATGGAATATGTAGCTTCAAAGAAATAAATTAGCGAATAGGCACCACCTGATATGATAATGTATGGAATGCTTAGGGACCGACCATCTCATTAATACATTTATACCATAACTTGTTACAACACATATTAAACCTAACAGTTTAATTTGGTTAATGTGCGGGTTGTGCGGGGTGAGGTGAGCAGTGTTCAAAATAATTAGGGGTTAGCGAAATATAAAATATATACATCTGTATATAATTTAAACTAAAAATATTATATATTTTATTTCTTACGTAAATATTCCGCCTAACGGTCTAATGGTTAACTTTAAGATAAGTGGTTACCGCACATTAGCGTGGACATTAGCATCATCAAAGATATCACTAATAGGTTGCCTGACAAGAAGGAATACAGAAAAAGAAATAAGTAAGAATTTGGACGATTTGGCACTTTCGTACCTATGTCCTATGTGAACAAAATAAAAAAACTGAACTAAAGCAATGTAATACTTTGTAATGTGTATGTAGGCGTTTATGACATTATTTGTATCGATTGAAAACTCCATAATATCACGCAATTTATAGACGCTGTGGGCATTACAATCGGTATTACATATAAAAAATACAGAAACGAATTTATTATACATTGCTGTATTCATAAAAACGCTATTATTACCTTCTGGCTCATACAGCAATGTATAACGAACAATTTATAAAGTCCTTTAATGTATCAAGGACAATGAAATAGTAATACTGTAAGTTATTACACTGCGATATTATTCCAACATGAGCATTGTAAAGCTAAGCCCGTGTGATTCACGTACAAATACGATATATCGGTCGCGTATATACGGTTGAATCTTTTAATTGCCAGTGTTAGTAAGCTCCATGCACCAATTGGTCTTCGGCCATGTTTTAAATGTTTTATCTACATATATAAATAAATATGGAGTGTCTGTTTGTAATATTGAAATACCCCACTTTTTACTACATGCATATTAATACATACGTTACATACACCAACATAACATCTTTTACAATTTTTAACTGTCTGTTTGTTCTGGCTAATCTCTGAAATGGGGGGACCGATTTTGGCGGGACTTTTTTGGCCGATAGCTGATATAATAAGGAGTAACTTAAGCCACTAAAACAAAATAAAGTAAAACACTTATTGTTAAACTCGCGTGGAAGTCGCGGGCACAGCTTATTTCAAATAAAATTCGAATTTACAAAACAAATGCGACCGAACACAAGGTGTTAAATTGATAAATAAACAATCAGTACCGTTTTAAAATTAGACTGCACAAAAACATTTTAAGCTCCTTCGTAGAAATAAATTCACCCGACAACTTTCCATTTACTAAGTATAAGTACTCTGTAATTTGATATCGCAGACATTTCATCTATAAAACTACTTTTACACTAGAGAGACGTAAACACCAATAAGTTGTAACATGAACCATCATGTGAACATAAGATAACGCTTTCCAGCGAAATTTTCAACGACGTTAAAGTACATTTAACTTGTATGAAGGTCCGTAATATTCCGGTCACATAATCAGGTGTACAACATTGTTTTACCGATTACTACTTTCATCTTATAATAACTAACGTTCTTATACGTACGATCTGCTGTAACAATTTCGATTAAAAGCCTATTGGGTTTTATTGAACCAAAAAATGTCTCATGAAATTTTCATAACAAGTAGCATTGGTTCTCATGTAGTTTTGGAAAATATTGGTGGTCTGTCAATGACAGTGTCATTCTTCAGGTATAATTAGTTTCTTTAGCTCGACACTTCTATAAGTTCATCCTGAAAGTTAACTTACTACGTGGTAAGTTCATTTTGGACGAAACTCCACTAGTTATAATATTATATAGCTCAGTAGAGTTTGGTAGTATGATTAAACAGGTAGTGCTGTTAGTGTCACAGTATTTATAGGTACCTATATGCAAAATAATTTCTAATCAAAGATACGTAATGAATTAAAATGTAAGCAACAACGTTACGACACATGTCGAGAATAATTAATTAAGGTATGTTTAGCCAGTATCAGTGGCCATGCGGCCTACTTGACTAATGCCAATTATGTTCAATATTTATTACGTAACGGATATTGAATTTCATCAAACATCTACAATCCATTCCCGTCACATTGCTGGGTTTTGATCTACCGTGAAAATTATAGCTACAGAATTATGTTTGGTGCCTGCACTTGAAAATACAATGAAAAATCTAAGAGGGTACTTGTTTCCTGACGATATTCAAGGACGTAATATAACTTCACCCGTAATATAGGAAAGCTGGCAGGTCTTGTTTTATAATCGAACTCAAGGTTTTCTCAGAGGAGACCAACTTAAAAATATCACCTAGTTGGATGAATCGTATATCTTTAAAAATGAATAGCGACATAAAATTACTTAAAACACCAGTTCCACTATAAATATATATACATAAATTATTATTTCATTATTCACTGCTAACCTATTCAAGAAGCAAGTTCACTTATACCTTCTTGTAATAGCGCTCGTGACGTTGTTACTGTTACATGGTCAACTATTCATGATTGATAATCGTTCACCATCAGATTGGTCGATTGACCTTCCAGGTGTTAACATCAATGAACGAGAAACAGAAGAGAAACATGACCCTTAGAAAAGAGTGTAACTATACACCGTGGGAATGCACACAAAACCACGAAATAGGTGTATTTTTACATGTATTTCGTTTCCGCTATTCAGAAGGTTTCCGTCACCAGTCGTTTTGTATTCCGCGACAAAAGATGGCACAAACTAGTCTCGAGAAATGCGGTGAAAATGGGAATGTGGAGGGACCCATTTTTACGCCAGTCTCGGAGCGCAAATAGCGACTGCTATTATCAGTCCAAATAGACACGAGGATTCACAATTCTATACCCATAAACGTAAAACATAAGTACGTGCTTTGAGTAAGCAACGAATGAATGAAGCAGATCGAAAAATTACAAGCGGAAACTTAGCAACCTTCACGCATTACTGGTGACACCCTGAAGAGGACACTATTGATAGATGATTCAATATTAATCATAAAATAAAAGAACAACTTCTTATAAAAACACTTATTCCAAGTTTTTTATCGATTGAAAAACGTAAAGATATTGTAGGCTATGTAAAGAGAGATTGAGAGAAAGCCAAAGCAGGACCGAATTCAAATACGACCATGGAGTTTCCCCTAAACATTTCAATATCAACATAGTAGGTACCAATTTGATTTTTAACAGATTCATGTTTTGCGCTGTTTTGCTTTTGTTTTTCTTATTTCGATTCAGTATTTCTGTTCTGAAGTGGCTTTGTTGACGATCAATGGACTGAAACGGTTGGCAGTCAGCCAATATGTACTACAACTAAATGCAGCTTGGAGTGTTAGTCATTGTCGCTTGTACGTACAATATTCTAAAACTTACGAGTGACTTAGCTCTGGCAATGCTAATGGGGTAGCAAGTGGGCTGTTATTAATGCATATGGCGACAACAGTTTATCTTCAAGTATAATGTACAACACGGACAAATAAAAGTGTCCTTAATTCTCTAAGTCGAATGCTAGGCCTGCTTATAGAAGCAAGGACTGTAAGTAAATGTCCGTAGCAGTCCCAGTTGAACTACATGTAATTTGATTCCATGGCCCCCTGGTTGAAATTTGGCCATTAAAAAATTGAACATAAACTATAGATAAACTATGGTCTTAATAGTTGAATCACGAGGCTGAACCACAGACATCAGACCGCTCTGTAGTTCACAGAATTGTGTATCAATATTACAGGTGATATTAATTTTCTGAATACGAAGGCATTTAGTTTTTCGAAATGTATGTGTGTATGTTACAAATGTTTTGTACTTTTTTGCATACACAAATAATTACCTATTCAAACTGAGTAAACACAACAAAGTTACATTTTTCAATAAACATTTGTAAATCATAATGAAGTGAAGTTTTAGAGCGAATTCACGTAAAAAGTAAATTACCAGTGTCAACCTAGCAGGGCTTATCAACGTTGGTGCGCGCAGTTACTCAGCGCAGACATTTGGTGCCGAGTTTTAATATTTAGAACCAAGCCAATTTGGGGAGGCCTATGTCTAGCAGTGGACTTTAAAAGGTTGCTAGATAGATAGATAGATAGATAGAGCCAAACCAGCGGCACCAGAGCCGAAAGTCACTAACGTAGTCGAATTCTGACCTACGCCGCTCAGAATTGGTAGTCGATCATTTGTTGCTTAGGTATATTGTATGGAAACAAGGTATTACTTTCTTATAGCCTTACTGAATAGTCTATACCTACTCGCTTTATATTATAATGAATATCTAAGCGAACTGGATAGGTTCGGTACTGACATTTTACTTTCTACTTTTATACGCCCTAATACTAGAAAAATAAACCCAAGAGTGTAACATTTTGTAACAAGTCATACCTACGTGCTAAATATGCCACTAGAATATACTTCCGAGTGAAATAAATGTAAAAAGTGCTCGGTACATATGCCACATACATCAAGGCAAACTAAACGCCAGCTCTAGAACTTTCCACGTAGGTACTCAAATATTTTAACGTAAAATACTTTTTATATAAAAACATTTTTTTCCTCAAAACTGAACTCATTTCCTTAATAACATGTTTGCTAAATTGCTTTTCGTTTAAAGTGATTTTTTGCAACGTAAATCTTAGCGTCGGGTCAATCTTTTCATGTTATTGGATATTCACATAATATTTACGTACCAAACATCGTATATGCCTGCGGGTTAACCTACTTTCGGTCGTTTTTAATAATCTATCTATGAATTATCTCTATAACCTAGAAGATAAAAATATAAGATTACAATTTTAAATTATTTTTCAAAAAAATACTTTCATTTTACTCAGTCAGTACAGATTACTATATAGGAGGTTACTATATAAGACCCTGGTTACTATATAGGAGGAAAGTACTCGACAATACTAATCAAACGAGCAGATACTCAACGGAGTTGTGTCGTTTTATTTTGGAGTTCCTATGGCCACCTTTCAGCTCTATCAACAAATAAAGTCGACGGTTCCAAATTATTGGATTGTCATCTAAAATTAGTTAGTACGCAAATTACAGCTTGATTGGAGATCAAGAAGTGGTTTAAAATAGATTACAAATATCCGGCCAAAAATATACAAACAGAGCGAGTTAAAAAAAAGTGTGTAACAACATGGTTGTTTTACAGTTGCTAAGCGACTGACTAGTGGCTTATAAATATATGGAATATTGACAATCGTCGGCTACTGACGGTCAGAAAAACAAAACAATAAATATTTTTTATTTTATATATTTAACTTGATATTATCATGTTTATGTATTCATGGATTTTTTTATAATAGTACTTCATTGACGAAAGGATAAGATATAAAACGATTCACAAGCCATTTGGCAGTTTCAGAAGGACGATTATTTTGTTTGACTGTTTGTTTTTTTACTGCTTGTTTGACGTACAAATATAATTAGATTTCCGGTACATTTTGGTTCAGAATAAAGTGATTTTTTACAGTCCCAAATGATTATTAAATAAAATTTGCATACATTCTCATTTTGCACACCTAATTATAATTATGTACTGAGTCTGGCAGTTTTTCGTAATGCAGTACAGTCGACGCTGATTGATAGCTTGAAACCTTTAGCTTGGTTAAAATTAAAAGGTTTTAAGCACAAGGTTGACGACACAAAACGAATAATCCTTAAACGTTAAGTAATTGCGAAATCCGTGGGTGAAGGATTTGGATCGTAACTTTGTTAGTGTAAAAGGCTCTTACAGTTTTTAATCATCTAAGTATAATCTCTGTTTAAGTTAGTAAAGTATTAATAAACATTAGTAACTATCTGACAGTTGCTAGACAGACATGGAATATTGAGAAAAGATGAGTCATGTAGACGTGACGGGAAAACGTTACACGAAAACGTTGCAATTTTGTTACCCCGTCTCCACTAAAACGATATAAAAGCTTTAATTTTAAGCTGCGAAACCCCTCCATGGGTTCGATAACCGGGAGGGATAGATATTTATGTGACAGATAAATATTTGTTTTCGGGTCATGTTGTTTAGTGACGTGTTTTTTGTGTTGTCCATGCCCCTTGCGACACAGGGAATCCTACTGCGGGGGTATGAGTGTGTCAGCGTTTATTTATTATTAATTTAAAACATACGAACATAATTTTTACGCACACGAACATTTATACGACCTAAACATTTTATATGTGCGTCTATATAGATGCATACAGACACGCGAAAAGCTTTCCTAAGGCTTGGTAAAAATCGATTAAGGGTGAAAGATCGCAAGTATTCCGGCAAGGTCGACGACGTACAACAAAGGCACCTTCATAATAGCTCGCCTTTGCAAGAACCGTGTCATTCCCCTTTGCAAAAAAACTTAAGTTGAATGTAACGTAAAAATCTATTACATCTGTAGCATTAACGCCAGAATGCCCAGATATTTATCTCCTTTATCTCTGTAATGCTGTATTTGACCAGATAGAGATAAAGTTTAAAGATAGGGATAAAATATAAATCCAGTCAGATATCTACTCACGGCTAAATAAAATATGGAGTAGTAGGTACCTTTCACATAAAAAAGTATCAGTATTCGAGCTCCTCAATGTGGACTCCAACACAATAAAAAATATTCGAATACTTTTGCCGCTGTTAGTAGTGTTTTTGCCTGATTTCGCACCGTAAATTTCTTTTAAAACTCACATAGATATAATTACGACATAAAAGGTTATAAATTATAGGACATGATATTACTGACTTAATATTTGAGTGTCAGAGAAAATAAGAATGTTTTAATACGAACGTCGTAATATCACTGCTAGATCTGCATTTTAACGCGTTAATAAGCGCGCTAACAATTAAACAACGTTTTAGCGCGCTAATTAAACATTTGGTACACTACTATTACTAACTGACACACTAATTAACGATGAATAAATTTTGTAAAGATCTTCATTAATGTAGTTCAGTTTTAGATCAACTCTTTAATTAAGGCGTGTTTGGGCGCAGCCATTAATCCAGATCTGGCAGAGTCGTAAGAAATCAACGATAAAGTCGTATCATCACCAACGGTACTTTACGTCACTGACACGGACATACATGAATGGGATCATGAGAAATGTATGAAACAATAATATTTTTCACTGTCACTTTACGGTACGATACTTATCGTCATGTTTCGGCACTGACGTATGTGAATAGACCTTAATGCAGATGTTTGAAAACTCTTTAATTTTGCCATTGAAGTCGAAAATTAAATACAAGTTAAGCCATGATTGTAGAAATAGCATAAGTACATACTACGTGTTGTAATGTGAGCGTGGGCATAAATCAAAACACGAACTCCGAAAACTCCGCCTACAATCCATTTAAGTAAGTGGATATAACACACTTAGAAAAGATGTATGATAATATTCACTATATTGCTTTTGTTTAAATTTACATGCACAACTTTCAATTTTGTTGTTGTAGGTACGATGGCGAAACTAAAATGCCATTTTAAAAAGAAATTTAGGTCATAACGTTTTCCGGTCTTTCGAGTTCTTAGCTACAGTCATAAGTAGCTACACTTACGTTACAGTGTTTTCCCTCAGAGATTTAAAAATATTCTTAAAATATGCTTTAAATGATCTTTAAAAAAAAGTAAAAATGAAAATGTCTCTAATTATTTTTATAACAAGTTACATGTAGAGTGCAATACTCGATATATCGATCATTAGATTCGAATTATATTTGCGATAGCATGCAGCATGCGGATACGACAAAAACGGAGAACTAATTTTATTTACTAAACAATCCAATAGTCACTATTGCAAGAGGATTAACGGTATCGGATGCCAAGATAGACAGTAATAAAACCGCGTGGTTTTATAAGACGATAAAAATTGTATTCCAATTATTTTCCAATGTTCGTAAGATTGACGTTTCTAGGTATCGAAGCCCGTTAATGTTACAGTTCATATCAAATTTAAGTTTCATTTTACCGCAGTTCTGTTGTAAACTTTATTGAGTTCAAATTTATACTTAAAGGGTAAATCTTAGTGTCTTTGTTGAACTCGAAAATTTCTCTTAACAGTAGTTTGAACAATTTACCTAATTTTTTTTTAATGTATGATCGTTATGTTATGAAAAGATAATTAAAAAATGTTTTATTTCTCTGTTTCCTTATTTGACTGCAACGCTTCTGTGAAATCCCTGGTAGGTGTAACAGATATGAATGGACGGCAGAAACCACTTGCCATTACTTATTTAACATTACTAAATAAAATATTTGTACAGTGCTACGATGGCATTACTGAAAGTTCAGGTTCACTTTTCGCCATGTTGCACTATTTTCTGTTGGTTATTCATCGTACAACTGAAGGACCATTAATTACTGAACTTTTACAATACCTTGAGTTAGCAGACAGAAATTGTGATGCTTCCTCTACGAGAGAATTTTAAATTGTTTTAAAGTCAATATAATAGTTATATAACTGTTTCACTAGGACATGTTAGTGCGTTTTAAAGTAATAATATAAAAATAATAAATAGTGGGGTGCGTCAAAATCTTATTTATCACTGGCTAAAACTATCTCTCTTCATCATGTCTCTTATAATTGTCCCAATGGCGAGTTTGGGTCTCTTCACATAGTTTGAAGGTTGAAGGCCATCATATACCACTTTTATGGATATGAACGCGGATTATATATATATATACATTCAAAGGGACATTCAAAGGGATTTTTTTAAAGCGGAGCTAAAATTGATATTCTGGGTTTTTGTGTCTTACCTATGGCACAGGAATTCCTAGTAAGAGATTATGTTAAGCGCATGTAAAGAATCATTTCCGTAAGATGCCGCAGCAACACGTATGAAACACTACACGGAAGTGTGAAACGAGGACTAAACCGATACAAGTACAGCAAATCATTTTACCGATGTCGCCATGTGAACTAGTCCAGTGGCCGCTGATCCATGACGTGCCATTGTGGAAATACAAGTCGAACGGAAACGCTCCTGTGCGTGCCTACACGCATGATCGCTTTCTTCGACAACCCCTCGTCGAACGGATATACAGGAAGTAGGATTGTCCTGAAGCCTTGCTAAGGAAACTTACTTATAAACCTCGCACGACTTCAGTATTGATAATTGTATTGAAAGTTACATGTTAACGGTAAGCCGTCGAACGATCGCAATATCGTTTGCAAATTAATAAGAAAGTACGTCTGTGAGATAACACCGTAAAAGTAGAACGTCTGGATGTTGGCTTTCGTTTTCAATTGATATCTTTTTTGCCTACCATAGCGACCGGCGATCGTCATACGGCTGACACGGCACGTGTCGTGTTGAAAGCAATGAATACTCGTTAGTCATGTCCAGTTAACTTTACACGAATGTTTCAACTGTATACGAAAATGTTTAAAAAATCCTAAAAAGATTTCTATTGAATATGCCGATTCTTAAAAAAAAATATTGAAAAGTCAATAAAGATAATTCTTGACAGATCCCTCAACTTCCAATCGCAATAGCATAAGGCTTCAAATGAAGGAAATAGATTTTCAAAAATAACATTACATCTTTTTATAAATTTATGTTTATAATATTTTGTAACCTTTTGTTTGTAATAATGCAATGTGGTTTTACATATAAAAAGACATTATCGCGGTCGAAGCTGCAGAAAACAGCTAGTCATAGTATAAAATAATGAAGGTCGCGCAGTATACATCGTTTAGTAGTCGTAGAGTAGACTGCCATCAATTTACTTCCTCATCGTGTGATTTGCATCGATAACTATTTTTTACGTCCAAATTGATGTTTTCAATTTACACAGACCGATAACAGTCTATTATTTACTTTTTGCTTTAAAATGTTCAAACTTTTTAATTACGATTTTATTAGTTTTTCCCGGATACTTCGTGGAATATTTCCGAACGGGAAATTCATTTGAAGTAATATAAATTGTGTTTATATTTATATTTTTGGCCACTCGATGAACTTGAACCCGCATTAGTAGAAAGAACATTGGGATGCAAAAGAGAAACAATATAGTTAATAGAACTTTAAGTATTAATTAATCTGTAGCAGAACGTTTATCTATACATATAAATAAAATTGGAGTGTCTATTTGTAATATTAAATAACCGCTTTTTACTACATGCATATGCATGTACATACGGTACATACACCTAAAAAACTTTTTTACACTTTTTGTCTGTCTGTCTCTTTGTTCTGGCTAATCTATGAAATGGTTGGACCTATATTGACGGGACTTTTATAAGCTGATTACGTGTAACTTAGGCCACTAAAACAAAATAGTGTAAAACACTATTTTTTTAAATTCCACGCGAACGAATTCGCGGACACAGCTTGTCTTTAATATTTACAGTTTTAAAGATTCTAACGTTAAAAAGTAAAGTCCACTAAGCTTATATTGCATATTAACATCATGTAGATACCAAATAATTCACGTGGGCATATCGTGACTACTTTAACAAAGATAATAATGTAGAACAAGTTCTCGTTTGAGACGCGAAATTAATGCCTGGAACGCATAGTACCTAGTACGGTTAGGTACTTTAACATGCAAAATAATACCTACTTATCGAGTAATAGTACATGAATCAATGAATTATGCGGTAATTCAAGTTAATCATGGATGTAAGGTTTATAATCCAACGAAGTGTAACGCGGCCCGTAAGTTTTAAGTTTGGTAGATAATTGTTTTTTTATGGGATGAAGATAGCAAACGAGCTCTAAGTGCCACTATTCCCTGGCACCCGTGAACGTCTGTGACAAATTACGAATAAGTCTGTAGAAGGAATTGTAATTAGTAAGTCCTATTAATATGTATTTGGTGTCAATGAGAATATCAGTTTGTAATTACTCCTTAGTAAGCGGACTGCGGCTCGTAAACTTTACGTAGGCAATTAATAATTTCGTAACCTTATTATAAAGTCAAGACGTTTAAAAAACTTTCAAAGCCTTTCACCTACAGATAAATAAACAAGGATATTTGCTTAAGGGATTACTCGGATACACTCGTTACGCTTCACTTCACGGAAAACCGGATTACAGCTAGCTGGAATTACGTCTGAGTTTTCCCGTATAAGTTTTCTTCCACGCTACGTTGAATGAGAATACTGTATTTTACTCTTTTATCGAATGTATTTTATCTTATTCTCTCTATACATTCGTAATTATAGAGAAAACGCAATACTATTTTTAATCTATTTCATATTTAATAGATTTTTCATTTTTAACGCATTCCTTAAAGTTACGGCCAGTAAGACAAAGTTCATCTTATTTTATTTACGTTTAAAAACTACTAGAGTCCATCCTTCAATAATATGTAGGAAGGTTATTTGCTTGGAGCTCAACTGCAAGCATTTAAAGAGATAAGTCTATTTGATTTGGCTAGCATATTGCGGTATAATTGAAACTCGGCGCTTCAAACGATGCTGAGAAGTTAAATATCTGTTAACTATTTATATAACAAAAGAAAAGGTTTAGTAAACTCACACTAAACAAACACCATGCACTTAATAACTTGGGATGTTTGAATATCACAATGTATATCCATAACCATAAAAAAATCTTGTGTAAGCATGGGTGATATAATTCTTGATATCTTTAAGATAACTTTGAATATTTAAATATGCTAAACACAATACACTTACTGAAAGCCATTACATATATTGCTATAATAAATTTGTGTTGCTTTTTGTATTGTTATGAGAGTAACCAAATTTATTATTTAATAAGTGATAGTAAAATCATCCGTAACTTATTCAGTAATTGAATTCAACTAACATAAGTATGTAAATTGCTTTAAATAAATTTGTTTACTCTCTAACAAAGAAGGATAGATAAACACAGTATGTTAAGTGTTAT
>DWPA01002108.1:0-16516 GCA_018251375.1 Calpodes ethlius
TTGAATATTTTTTGATAATGTACAATAGGCAGATTTTTTATTGGTATACTCTTTAAAAATATTTTTTTTTAATCAATGTGTCTCTCGGTTCGTCTGCCTGTCTGTACGTCTGTTTCTCAGTATCTCTCTCTGTCCGTCTGTCTATCTTTGCGAGTGTCTTGCTTAAACCACTGTACAGATTTAAATGTCATGTAGCACAATAGTAGTTTATATTACGGGAATACACATAGGATACCTATAAATTCTAGAAATTAGTTATTTCCCACGGGATAACAAATAAAAGTTATAACCAAAATTCTGTAAAAAAGTTGATTTTTGATGTTATGATATTTATGCAACTATTACAATAAAATAACATTTTTCTAATTCACAGAATTATTTAAATTGTCCCTTAAACGACTAAATGAGATAAACATGAAACTTACATAACGCCTAAGATAAATGGGTAGCAATGTATCGGGCGTGGGTACTTATAGTGACTTTACAGTCATACATGATCTTGATTTAAATTTCTGACTTATTCGAGGTTCTACTTTATACATAGCCTATTTATCAAATTGAATGGCCGACAAAAGAATGGATTGTAAGCCGACGTTATTCCATAATGGTTAGGGTGTCTACGGTGATCCTTCGTCCATGGATACCAGGTACTTTTACAGGTGTAACGATAGAGTCATTTTTTATTATTTTAATTTTTTAATCCGACTAATATATAATGAGTAATATAGACTGTACATTTTGATGAGAATATATACATATATATAAAGGAGGGTTTAAATTCGTTCCTTATATATTTGCATAGGTTTTACGAACTACAAAAAAATTTTTTTGTTTTCAAATATGATGTACCCCCGAATTTTACGTTCAGTAATAACGCTTTAAAGAGCTCTGTTGTTGCTGCTATCAATGTATTATATATATACATTACAAACACACACTTTAATCCGAACGCTTTCCAATTTTAATTACTTGAACATCTAGCTAACCTTCCAATTCCAGAAGCACTGAAAAAGATATGTAACTATCATAAACTGTAGCTTATCCAACTACTGTCGTGTTACACGTCGCCTAACGTCAATCACGATGAACGCAATAGGGCTACGAGCTTTAGGCCTATAAATAAAACAAAAAAGAAAACGAGATAATTTCCCTCAATGAATCACAACACGTGCTCGCTTGAGCATATGGCTCCGATCGCACGAGCGGCCGGCGCGTGCGCATCGGTGTAGCTATTTACGGATGAGTCGCCACCCGCCGCCATTTTAACCTGTCGCCGTTGAGATAATCTGTGGCCAGTTTTGTTAATCGTATCTCATCTAGCGATGGATATGTTTTTTAAAGTTATTAATTATTAAATTCATCGTACTAATAGTGACTTGTCTATCTGTATTTTTTTTTTATTTTTTACTTTCCGTTTAATTTTGATCGTATTAGTAGGTATGATTTATTTATCTACTAGTACTTTGTTTTTATATTTATTTTTTATAGTTTATACGATGTTATTTTACAAGATTTTTTTGTCAGAATATTCTTGTAGGTAGTCCAGTTATACTTAGTGACCTTGCCTACAAAGCAAAAGGATCCGGGTTCGATTCCCGACTGGGGCTGAAATGTATGTGGCAGATAGATATTGATGTGGAAGAATGCATAATAGTGATATGTTAATTATATTGAACATATGACTTGTGACACGGGGAATCTTAGTGCGAGGGTATAAGTGTTTGAGGGTTAGGTATATCGTTTATTTTACCTCGTAAATATTTTTCCAATTATTGCTATTGTTTTGTAATCGTGTTGTCATTGTTTAATATTAACAATGCTATCGTGTGCGTCGATTGTACAATGCATGTGTGTTATTGTATGTACTATCTGATTTTATATTAGGAACGGCGCAACAAAAAACATTATCTAGACGCGGAGTCGAATAACTACATATTTTTTGAGCGAAATCAGTTTTTACTGCAGTCACTAATCTAGTGGTGTGTATTAAAGGCTCGTGCGATGACGCGTGGCGGACGAGTTTTTAATGCAAATCGCAAATCTCAGTGTTTCTGTGCTGTGTGACATGCAAATCTTATCAGCTAACTCGGCCATAATAATTATCTAATATGTAAATCGGTCGGGTAATGGCAGGCGCACTGTCTCGCCCGTGGAGTGATGACCGGCGTTTTTATGATGTGAGTGTAGCGAGCGTGCACTCTTCAAGACCTTTAAATAGCATTAGAAACAGATATTGCAGTGAATTTATTGTCAGTTGCCATTAAATGTTGTACGGTAGTCTTTAACGACAGTGGAGGCGTCAAATTTAATTATGATTGATTCTTTTTAAAGTAAATAACTAAAAAAAGAATAGACTTATCTATATATGAGCTTTTTTGGTTGAACTCGAGAGTCTCTTAAACTTAAATAGGCCCAGATGTGCGTTAAACATCGTATGAATTAAAAAAAATACTTAGTCATTGAGACTGCCTATAGACTTAAACGGTTGTTTGAATAACTTGGTAGGTCTCAAGTCGTATGAGTATAGGGCTTCACAAATTCATGGTCCATGACAAGAACAATAGACGTCACTATTGCCCTACCAACCAAGAAATACGAAAGAAATAAAGATTTGGCTTTCCAACACCAGCCGGAACATTGCAAATAGTTAACTTGAAGATTGAAGAAAGACTGTTCTTCAATTTATATTATCGGTTCAAACTCCAAAATATCATTTTTGTTCCAGCGATACGCAGAGGCATAGAAAATCAGCCGGCGAAGAAAGCGCGCGGCGATACCAACAGCGGCGACGGTCAGGGCGGTGGGCGTGACCATCTCGCGTATGGTTGTCTGCTGCGAAATGAACTCCTGGGAGCACAGATCGAGGAGTTGCGAGGGCCACCCGCCAGCTGTGCTGATAGCAACCGTGCAGCCCTGGGGGCTGTGCAGCTCGCGTCTGCGGCTAGAGCGGCGCTCGCATACTCTCCACCCGTGTTCAGGTTTCGAGCACCGGCGCATCGTGCTGAGGTGAGTTACGTCATTAATAATGATATTTTACTTTGGAAATCTGTTTCTCTCGAAAGTGGAACGCTTATGGTTCATTTTGTGCTGATTCTGCACCCAGGTGCAGGATTGTGATTGCGGCCAATACGTCATGACTATACATTTGTAGCGTTTGGTTACATTAGTTAATCTAAAGTCATCAAAGTTATATATCACTCGCAAAATTTATGGTCGGTAGTATAATTTTTGGAACATTAAGACCGCGTGTGTCTGTCTTCTTTTAGGACTCTCCGTTAATTAAGGCGGCTTTTTGAGATTAAATTTAGGTTAAAATTTTATGTGTACCCCTAAAAATTGTCAGATATATTGGATCGATTAGTTCAAAATTCAATATAATCACAATATGGCATTGAGTTTGTTCAGAATTAAACCCGTCGAAGTAAACCTTAAATTTGTGTAGGTGCCGTACCATTAGAAGCTTTAACATGAAAGTATTAGATTGAAATCCAGCTGACATTTTATAGACAATAAAAAGCTGTGGAAAAAACTGCATGGCTAATTAGCATCTTTTATCTTTGATTGTAAAGCCAATCGTCCAAATGCGATATCTGCATATTCGGCTGTGTCTAATTGCATCGGCAGTTTGCGTCGAATGCCAATAAAATTGAGTAGAAATAAAGGGTAATTAGTAATTTGCACGTTATTTCAATTCGAGAATCGTTTGGTTTTTTGTCCGGTCATTTGATTTATGCTTTTATGCAGATCATGAACCGTTCTCGTCGATAAATTTCGGAATGAATGCCGAGTACTGGTCCAAATCTTTTGATGCCACCAGGAAATTTATGAACATATCACGCTGATGTATTTTAAGTAAATCCTTTTTTCTTTACAACCTGATGAGTTATTTAGAAGAGACTGATCGTTGTCCGTTTCAAATTCTCTTATTTTGGTTCCATCTTTTGATTTGCGTCCCCAATAAAACGCCTCTGCAGATTCGAAAATTTCCGATTGGTTGTTTTTCTTCGGAGATGTCGAAACACTATCGTATATTTTATGATATTTCCTTTCCAAATTAAATATAATTGTTATTATTATAATATTGGACCCTTAATTCCTCGATTAGACCCGGAAACATTAATGAATTTGGACAATAATACGCATCTAAACTTTGGGTCTTGGGGCGATATTCCCGAATTCAATATCGAGGTATTCATAATGGTCGAAATGTCAAGTAAAGTTTCATATCTAATGTGGATCCAACGTTGTTGTGACGGTAAAAAAATAAAAGTAATGGCATGCCCGTGTTCCCCGATTTTTATTGTAGGGTCAAATGGCGACTTAATTTTTTTCCTTTTTGATACAATAAAAATTTGTCGAACCAAAATCAATACAGTCAACGCTCTTAGCAATAACTTCTTTATGGGTTTGGTGAAATCGTTTGGCACTTTGGATCGAGATGATGTCTATCGCTATCATATAAAACCTGCAATGGTACCTGTGTCATCTTCGAAACACCATTTTGTAATACGATTCCTTTCGGCTATAAGAAGAGTCGAATCAATTCTCATATTTATTGCGCTTATTGATTTGAAACCTGTATTACTTAAACATAAATCTATAGTTCCAATTTTGAAACGAGTAAATTGTGTAGCATAAAATTTGTCGTCGGAAGCCAGACAGTCAAAACAAATCTCCTCTTGAGATGCATTAACAAGGTTTTAAACGCTTATAGGATCGAAATTAGCCAATGTGCTTAAGCCTTTTAAATGGTTTTTAATATGAGATTTTATCGAATCGATTTTTTAATTTTATTTTCGCATTAACACCTAAGCGGACAACATTTCATTAGGTACAATACAGAAGCGCCAAATCTTGGGATAGGTAATATTCGGTAGCTTTAATTCGCCAACAACAAAAAAGTGTATGATTAATTAATACGTGACAGCGTTTGTAAAATGGTAGACGATAAGAAATAATTGATTTATAAACTAAGAGTCATTTATTGTGAACTATTTGGTTATTTTGTAAAGCTGCAAATCTAATTTTACTATTCATCTTCTTTTCTCTGGAATGTTTTATTTTTTTTTTATTTGACATCTTGTAACTAAATTTAGAATAGTTTTTTTTTTATGTTTAAAACATTTTAATCTTCAATATCTAAAGTTTAAGCTATATCATCAATATTTTAAAAGCTTTATTTTTGTTTTCCTATTTCCTTAACAGAATAGTGCTTAGAAAACAGATCAATACCACTATAAATAAATTTGCGTATTATTATTTGTACAGATCAGTAAATGTTGCTGTATGTAACAATTGAAAGACGTAAATAACATTTTAAATTTTAAAAATGGAAGCCGCATTTAAATTTGAAATGACATTCCAAAGCGATTTCGATGCAAAGAACACGTAAGTTAAAATCGTCATTCGATATGGACAGATTCTAATTACAATCGGCACCGACTTGACTCAGCGACTTCGAGTAACAAAAGCCGACTGCAGGCTAGGGTTGTCAGGTGATGGGGAAATACGGGTGCATCGCGAAGTTTTGTTCTCTTGGATCCAGAAATCGTTGTTAATCTCTCGGAATCTGAATATCTTTTTTTCATTTACATATATTTTATGTTGATTTTCTGCCATAATTTATCTTATTAAAAAGTCATACGGAGGGGCTAAATTATTAATGTTTTTGTACAACCTGCTGTAAAAAACTTATTTTTATTTTTGCTCCATAAGGCCTAGTGAAACAATCGCAGTTTAATATATTTATATTATTTACACGGCTCAACTATGATACCTTAGTAGAATTGTCTCCAGGTTCTGGCAACCCTAGTGCTGGCTGCGGGGAGTGTCGAACGTGTGGTAATAGGAATCGAGTCTTAATGACGTAACGTTTAGGAAAAACATTTAATTACATCGTAATGTACCTGAAAGTAATTATACTATGTCTGCTGTTACAATAGTATCATAGCAGTCGTTTAATTTTGTCGGCGGTCTGTTCTAGATCATTCTGGGATAAGAATGGGACGGTCTGCCATAGCATACAGGAGTAGCGCAATAAAATAACTCCAGTATTTGTAGATATACTGTTTTACCAGTTACGAAAAAAGATTCGTGTCTTGTAGTGGACAATATGGACCAATGCGGACGAATCATAAAACTACCATTTTCAAATTCAAACCTCATTTAATCATAGGTATCAACGATTCACTTATGCACGTCAGCTTTATTATTCCATCACCACTTCGGAAAAGACCCTTGTCGTTGAGGAGAAGCAATAGCGAAACAAACTCCTCAGTTCATAGCTCTAGGCTCTAGATTTTCGAAGACCACATCCTACCTCAACTATTGTCTAATATAATACTAAATTACTAAATTACGTCTTATCTAATTTGATTTTGCTTAGACAGGCATCGAACGCATTTCCCTTTGTCGCGATAGGCACATTCACAGCGCCTCAACCTTCAGACGCGAAAGCAGCTTTGGTCGAAAGGTTCTACAAGTCTTTTAAATAAGGATTAATGTATTCACCCGACTGTAAGCTACTTGTCGTGAAATTATTGAGATGTCGTATTAATTTCTGGGCTTACGTCCGCCGGAGTAAATATATAAATAAATATAATTGTAACAAAATCCTCCCCCTTTGGTACGAATCGTCTTTCGATCAGACCAGTTTAACTTGGTACATTCAACACATGTTTGATAATTACTTAATGTAGGTATGTATTTGAAGATCAAAATTCTGTGCAGATTTTAGAAAGATGTTTTGCCTTCGCCTAGCGTGTAGGATGTTAGGACATAAGAAAATATGTTACGTATGAAAACATTCTTATAGACTTTTAATTTTAAAACACATGGCTGACCATTTTTGTATATTAGAATGACATTATTTTATCTGTGATGTAATGTAGTATAAAAAATTGTATTCTATACACTAGCCTACGGTCCTGTGTTTACCTTAACATGATTGTATGCTTAGTAATTCTAAAACTGTTTTACTTATATACACGTTATAAAGGATTATTTGTTTATTATTAAAAAAATAAAAAAAAAACGATAGGTAAAAAATATCTTCTCAATGTCTCTAATTTTTGTGTGCATCTGTACATTAATATTATGTTCCAAAATAAGTTGTTTTTTTCCTTATTTCTAAATTAACTTAAAACGGATTTGTCCAAAACGTTGCCGCCAAATTACGGATATAAATGAAAACTAATTTGTTTTACTGGCAACAGTCATGCTTAGCTGTCAATCATCTGTCAAGTAAGATGTCATTGTTGAGTTTAAAGTGTAATTGTTTATGTGATTAGTAGCTATACAGACATTATTATCTCTTTGCGTAGGTATGTATGAAATCACAATTTCAACAATTGTAATAAAAATTACGATAGATACAATTTTTACATAAAAAAAGATTTGGAAGATTTTTGTCATAACTGTTGGCGTAAAATGAGAGGGAAAAAAATTTTGGCTTCTTTTCCACAATAGATGTATGATAAAGCTAAGCTACGTGTGTCAAATCTATTACAATAATTGAATGACAGTAAAAGGAAATTAAAAATGTGATCAAGCAATAGGTGTTTTTTTTTCGCACACCGCCTCGCTACCTTGCAGCCTCGGCTGGATTCTCGACCTAAGGATTTATTCTAATCAAGCTTTGTATTATTTTTTATCGCGCACCGTATTACACACTAATCTGTAATCACTCTAATGAGTCTTTAGCTTGTCCTCTTGTCTCTGTGACAGTACCTCGGTAGCGACCGGTCGACGTAATGAGGGGTCTTCAGATAAATTATTCTTTTGTATGCTTATTATTTATGCTAATGCATTTAAGTGCCGGATTGTACGTACTGCTCGCACATTAGTGCGTGCTTGTTTATTTGTTGATGGCTCGGAGAAAGGTGGAAATAGGTGTGCGATGTTTATGATGGTTAGGATAAGATAGTTTGTTTAAAACTCAGGTACATTAGCGATTTGATAACGCTCTTTGACGCTGACTCTTTAACGCTCGTTGTTTTTTGGTTTTATGAGGTTTTTGAACTACTTTTTGTGTGTCGTGTGTTTTGACAGCCAGACCCTGATGATGGAGCCGAGAGATTGTTATAAAATGAAGTGTGTTTTTAAACTATAATTATTAATACTTTGTTGTTGACAGCTTTTGATGTAATCGGATATAGCTAACGTTACAGCTGCTTACAACACTATCAAATACTTGGGTGTTTCAGCAAATATTATGATTCACCGTCGTTCGAAAATTAGTTCTAATTGTTGTACAGTGAAGTTTAGTTATATCAATTTCATTTGTAGGTATGTACGTGACAATATAGATACTACAGCGATTTCTACTTCATTTTTTTTTCGTAAAATACTAATTTGTTACTTCTCAGAGTAGTCTACGATGTGTGTATTTCAAAGGAGATTGAGATTGCCAATGAAGTATAGATTACCGTCTAGGGTTGCATCAGAATATCAAAATAAAATTTTAAATGCACTAGCTGGTTCAAAGTACTGGTTCTGATGACTAGACGAAGCTGAGAATTATATTAATTTTGGTAAGGATTTCTTCCAGAAGGGTGAGAAAAATGTAGCTCAAAAATAGGAATTTTTCTTTCGTACCATTTGATTACATAAAAGACAACTACGTGAGGAATCCTGGTACTTAAGTTTCTCATACTTCTGACGAAAATGATTCTGAAACTACGCTTAATCAATTTTAAGAATTTCACCAGAATATGTACTATAATTCATTTTAATTAAGATAATCATGTCAAGTATTAACTTACAAATATTGAAATGCAATCAAACTATTTGACTTTAATCGAAAGCGAGATTCAACTATTTAGCATAAATGTAATACGAGATTCGACTATTTGTCATAAATCCAATACAAGATTCGACTATTTGGCATAAACTTTAAGGTTTATAATTTTGGAATAAATTTGAATAAGACATACAATAGTCATCGTGTAAATGAAACAATACCTAACATGTAAGCTGTACCGAGAATATCTATAAATAAAAGTTATACATAAACAAATAAAATTTGCAATTCAAAACTGAATTGTTTGCTTAAAGTTCATATTTGAACATAATTTATGTCTTTTGACAAACGGTCTTTGGCATCCTTTTATTTGAAGTAACATTTTATAGTCTTTGAAGAGATTAGTCTTTGTGACTTAAAATCTTTATTTAGGAATGGTACTGCTTTATGTATTGGTCTTGGGTTTGTTCGTCGGTACATATAAATTTTAGCTTAAAAAATGTACAGTATAAATAAATACTTATAATAAAATTATGCAATTTTTTCCTGGTGTGTTTCATGATTATTTTCGGAGTTACGGTTCATGTTTTTGGATTTTTATAAAACGTTTTTTTCTACAGAGTAATTCACAACAATTTTTATGTTTGGGGCGTCGATATTTGTACTGATGACTGCATTGAATTTTTAAACGTATATTTATATTTTTTTTATGTAACTTTTTAAAAACACTAAGCATATATATGTATTTAAAACATATTATAAATAATAATACGCTGTAATAATAATATTATAAGTTATTTTCATTTAATCTTAAAATAAAATAAAACAGCACAGATAAAAAAAGAGATGAAAGTATTCGTGTACATTTAAAGAGTAAAAGCCAGTTTTTCTTTTACATCCCTTAGCCGAGAACGCATTAGTAAATAAAACTTTTGTTTTAGCTTATGTCCATGATTGACGGTAGCCACTTACATCACTTGTATCTTCACTTCGTTTGTGAGTAATATAAAAAAAAAATTTTTTTGACGTAAGTGTTTATGTCAAACATTTTCACATGCGTGCACAGTATCGCGTACTCGCGGACAAATAGATTTTCTTGATATATACATACCAAGTTTAATAATCCCCTCGGACAGTCACATCTAAATAGACAACTCCCAGAACCCGTCTATCACTGTCAATATTTACGCGCCAATGACGCGATCGTTTTGTGTGTATTTTGGGTAAACGGTCGCTGCTCGTGAGTAGGGTTAGCAGATTAACAACTGAAAGTCCTGGATTGAAATATATAGACTATAGTATAGTTTTAATTTTCGAAAAAAAAAAAAGACTTTATGACTTGCAATTTATTGTCTTTTTATTTGCATAACAAATCAGGTGTTGTTTTAGTAATGAATTATTAGACTACCAATCCGTATTTGGTTACTGTTTCCATCCGCTATGTGTAAGATTTTTATTAAAAAAAAGTCGATATAAAATAGGTATATTATTATACAAATTGATTTTATTTATAAATCACTATAAAACCCCCTTTTTCCGAAAAATATTTTTAATATGAGTAATGTGAGGACCAAAGAACAAATTTATAATAATATATCACTAAGAAAATCCACCTTTGTATATAAAAATATTTGTATATAAAAAATAAATTATAACACTAGATAGGTTTTTTTTTATAGTTCACCTTTTAATAAATAAGTGATCGATAGATTTTCACCATATCTGGTAACCCTAGGTGAATGCGTGGCCTGCCGAATGTCTCGGCACACGATGCATGCGTCCATTGTGCGGCAATTATCGCCGATGGAGCGTTTAGCGGCACGGTGACAATGAGGATGCGCTAATGAAATGTGTTAGCACGGTTTTTGCGCCACTTTTGCGCTATTCGCCGATGTGTGTTTTACTTTCAATTTAAATTCAGAATGTTTTATTCAAAGGATCAACGTTTTTGGTGACAAATGTTTTTTTTTTTACATATCCGTTTGAATATTTTTTTAACTGATGTTCTAAATTTGAAATTTAGTTAGTTATTATCCGATTTGGTTTCTTTTTTATTTTGAAAAGATTTACTTTCAGATTGGTCCCATTTTTATCAATGTCCGGTTCTTCTGATAGGATCTTTAAGGAATTAAGAAATATTCTAGGTGTACTTGTGAAGGCTATTAGATCTGTATTGATATTTTATTCGATTTTTATTGAAAATCCGAAAATACTGGACTTTAATGTCTATTGGCATTCTATACCAGTGACCCCAGGGTATTTTTGTTAAGAATATTATTATTATAAGTCTTACTTTAACTGTTATCTAAGATGGATCTATTCGAATTAATCCAGAACCTTCATCATAATATAAGTGTTAAAGCGTTTATGTCATCACAAATGCGTTGCAAATTTCATGACACTCATTACAAAAGTACCATTAGTCCTAACTCTTTTCATTTATCACTCGACTAATGTTACTGCAACAACAATGGTTGGCGACTATTACCACACCTGCTAATTTAGTTCCATATGAAATTTCACTTCAGCTTCGTGGCGTGTCAGTTTTCTAATTGACACGTGTAAAAACGGTGTTTGGTTTCGGATTTCAACGTGAGCTGTAGGTAATTGTATTCGAATAGGATTGTTGAAATTAGCTTCATCTACACCCATATTATAAGCGCAGAAGTGTGTTTGTTTGTTCTTCTGTCATGGCTGAATGAAGCGTCACTTTTGTCTGATTTTTGGATTTGAATTGTATGATAGGCAACTTTTTACCGCGAATAAACATCTCATTTCTGTGGAAAGATCCATTATGATGTATTTTTAACGAAATGCAAGCGAGTCTCTAACAACAAAGAGTTGCCCAGCAATTAGGGATCGAAAGGAATTTACAATAGAAAGGAAGTTTTCTAGTCACACGCGTGCGAAGTCGCAGGCATAATTTGTAAGGTAGTAGGTGATCCAGTTAGGTATATATTTTGAGATGTGGTAGCCTTTAGGCAAAATGTATATATATGCACATTTGGTAATTTTATGGCAGAATAATCATGAAAGTATTTAGCCGTTACCTGCTACACCCTTCAAACGAAAACACAAATGTTGAACTTCTGTATTAGAAGTTTCTGGCACCTAACCTGAGGCTCCTTTTTCCTCCAGCCCTCTGTCGACTAACTCACAGCTTTCTTCTCCCAAATACTGGATCATAGGTTTTAAACGTAACTTAACGTCTTTACGTTCGACAAATTCCTAAAACTCCTCTAAATTAACAAATAAGTAGGCAAATACGTTAAGTCGAAGATTTTTAGATCCTGTAAGGGGGCGTTATTGCCCACTTTGAGATTCTACAAGCGAAGTATTCTTGCCAATTATCAAATTCTGCGTTAGTTTCACATTTCGGACGACGCAACGCAATGCAAATTAGCCCGATGCTTTTTTTTTGTTCTAATCAGCCAATTCCGTTGCCTGTGCATCTTTTTTCGCAGTCCATTACGAGTGCGATACAATGCCATTGTTTTTTTTGCTGGCGAGGTGTAATAATTTTTGTCCAGTCATTTGTATGTCCGTCTGACATCACTCAGCGGCGACAACGACCCAAAAATAATAAATTATTAAAATTTCACAGTCAAACGTTTAGAATATTAACTTTTTGTGTGCCGATCGGTTTTTACGATTCAAATACAAATATTGGATTCTCGGTGGTCGTGTATCGTTGGGTTCTGTGAGCGTGTGCGTTTCTCTGTCACGATTTCGTGCTTTGGCGTGAATGTCGCATCACCGTTGCCATAATTGTCCCCTTTTCTTCTGTTGGCTTTTGTCATTCTCCATGTATGTTTTGCATACAGTTAAAGAGATGTGAAAGGCAGTGACTTCAGTTAAAAGTTATGTTTTGAATATATTAGGAGAGGTCTTACAAATTGTAGTTAAAAAGTTTTAGTTATTAATTATAATTACATTTTCTTCTTCATTGATGATGTAAGTAACAAGGATGATTTTGATGAATACTAAGCAATAAATGATTATGTTAAAATTCAAACCATGATCGATCTCTAATCTTATATCTTTTTTTTTCTCAAACCCATTTATATGCATTAGCAATTCGTCAGATACCTACAATGTTGATTGCCATCGACGACCCGAAACGCTACTTCCATCATCCAGCTGTCAGCGTCTATGAGAAGGTGGCAAAAAATCACTTCTCTCAATCAGACGATGGTCATCTGCCAGTTCTGCGTCGGCTGAGGTGATAGGTCGGCTAATGGTCGGGAAACGTGTTAATTTGTTTTGGGAATTGATACTATACAGGCTTTTTATCTCCTTCTAAGTAGCTGATTATTATTTTTTTAGGTTGAAGCTTTTGATCTTAAAGTATGTAAAATATATGCCAATAGCAATTATAATATTCAAATGTATCAATGTTCTTGGAAAAAATTACTATTAATGTAATTTCAGTATATATGAATCGTTTAAATCTATCGATACAGTTTCTCGATTTTTTATTTATTAAAACAAGTGATAAATGTTTTGTAAAGCGTGAATAATTTAAAAGAAAATAAAGTTCTATCTATAATTCGGATTAAAATACTAAATTGAATTCGAGCTATTATACTGTCACGCATTTTAAAAATCTAATGTAAAAAACGGGGCTTGCAAAAAAACCCGCAGAAGAAAAAAATACAAAAAAATTGAAATCCAATATTTCTATCAGGTAATCAGATATGCGCGTCAGCAAATTCACTAAAAACATCAGGTATCAAAATGAAGTCAACATTAAACGTTTGCGCAGATGAAACCGTCTTAAAACTATTCATGATATTCTAGATTTGTCCTATAGTTGCCACCCACTGGATTACGTGCATAAGCAGTTGAATACAAATTTCGGCTTTTTTTTTACAATGCATCAGTGTGTGACTTCATTCCTGATGCGTCTCCTTATAAATTCTGCCGCTCGGTACATACCATGAATATCTGCAAACATATTAGCCGCTGCGCCCATCTTTTATGGTGTCACTACACCCTCAAAGTCAATACAAATCAATTCAAACATCGTGGTTTGATGTAGCGTTGATTTTAGATGCAATCGAGTGTGGACAGTTTATTTAAGTACTTTGGAACAATGCAAAGTTTAAGTTGGATTATTCATTTTGTCGTTTCATTGATCAAGACCGTTTGTTATGGCTTGGACTTTTTTAACGTCAGTTGATTGTTCGATTTCAAATTGTTCTTTAGAACTATTGATATGATTGCGATGTATGATTCGAAGTCTCTTTTGAAGTTTATGTCTATTATTAATGTAGAAATTGCTAAGATTTCTAAAACCGAATTATTCAAATAAGAATGAACCTGAACTTCTTGTACTAAATTTAGATTTATAGTATCTGTCGCAATAGCAGTATTGTAAATATTTTTGTGGTCACGCGTAATTGGCATTGAATAATTTATATGAAGAACCTCCAATTTGACCGCGTTTGGCTTAGTTATGCAATATAATTAGAATAAAATACCTCTAAAAGTCCAATTTATCTATACATTGAGATCAGAAATAATACTCACTGGTAATAGGTAAATTGGATTTGACGATATTAGACATTACCTATTCAATAAATGATATAGAAAATAGGAGATATTGACAAAAAATAAAACGCTGTTGGAAATACTATTGATTATATTTGAGTGTCGCTTAAATATTGCCAGAGTTCTTGATTTAATACCACGGACAGACGTGTAAAATGTATTTATTAATATGAGCGAACTCATACTGGAAATCGATGAAATGTAAAGTATCTTGGTAGAAAGTTAAAACACAATCTTGATAGAGTGTAGGCAGTTGAAGTTGTCATTTCACGAGGCGTGGTTATCTTGAGCGAGCTTTCGTTGCACTTCGTAGGTACTCTTCATAGATCCGGAGTCAATGCACCCGCGTCACTGAGGCCAGATGTAGTCGAGTTTATTACTTTTATTTACAATTTTGATACGAAATAATTGCCTTTGAAAAAACCCGAATGCATCCGGCACCTTTGAATTCGATGGTCTATTGTCAATGGTCAATTTAGATTGATGTAATCAAAGTATCGCGGGCGTGCAAAAAGTCAAATAAAAGAATATAAAACAATTTATTACGTAGCATTTAGAGACAGAATTTTTAATTATCGTAATGCTGAGATGGGTATAGAAAGTACCAATGATACTATGTCTCATACGTCATCGTTTAATTTCTATATGACGCATACATTTCAATTTATTCAAGTAGAGTTTTCACTATGAATCTTAAAATGGAAAGCGAACTATCATTCTTTTTAATTTTGTTATTATATTCAACTATTCTACATCTATAAACACTTTGCCCTATAGTAAAAATGATATTTGTATTTCGTTTAACTTTTTATTGCCAGTTTTTCAACTTGATTACGCAGCCAGTGAGCAAGGTAGGTAATCCTATTTACTAGAAATTAATTATCCGATTGCGCCTGCGTCGATAGCGTCTGCAATTATATTAAAGCGTTCACCATTCTAACTGATGCGCAGGCGCGTCGAATTGCCCCGTCGCGCTCACATCTATTGCTTTTTGCTTCAAGTCCTTGGACGAAAAGTCTAGACATTTACAATTTACAAATTTTGCGCCCGCGCATTTCAATGATCCGTGCGATTCTAGGGTTCAATGGTCTCCTCTGATCATCAGGACTGTTGGTTCTTTTTTATTAGCTCAGGAAGATGCCAGGAGATATTCGTGATCAAAATTTTCAACGCACGAAGCCTACACCATGACGTACCTTTGCAACGATGCAAAAAGTATTGCGGCCTAAATTGGCATTTAATGTAAATTTTAAATCACAACCGTGCACAAAAACTATAAAAATACCTGTAATCCAATTGATTCTTCCACGGTATGAGTAATCAAATGCCCCATTCCCTTGAGAAAGGATTTCATGGTCATAGAGAAATTGATTCCAGTTAATAAATCCTTGGAACGATAAATTGTTATCGCTCGGATTTGGGCACGTCAATACCTATCATATATATAACAGCGATTACTGCGAAATGTTACATTAACTAAATTAGCTGTAATGAATTGATATGAAATAAAATGTGTAATTATTTTCATATCTTCACTTGTCTTAAAACTTTTAAGACGGGAGAAGATAGAACGATAAAAGCCATTACAATTGATAAGCCATCCAGATAATTTATATTTGAACATCAAATGGTTTGTATCTGTTAAGTTTTTTGATACGAATTTCGCGACCTGGGCAGATGAATATGAAGTCTAGACTTTCGGTCATTGCCAGGGGATGATTTGTAACTTTTTTGACACGAGTTTCTGTGAGTGCATTTTTTCTTTTGACTTTTTATCTGACTGCATGAAATCGATTTCTTTGTAGTTGTTTTTGAGCAGTTTGGTGTGCTGCCGTAGTGTCTTTACAATCTAGATCATGTCTTAGATTGTCCCCTGAATTGGTGCACAGTCACGCTTTGGACTCATTGTGTGGGTGCTCTTATAATTTCTGAGACATCTCGGTCGACATTTCTTGTTAATTATATCGAAACTATTTTTTACTACTCCGTTACCGGTGTTTGTACGAGGTACAATCGTGGCCTTGATTGTTCGAAGTCATTTACTGACGTGTAAGTGGCTAGTGAGTTTTTTTGCTCTACAACAATGATCGAAAGTCCACTGATTGACATTTACGGCGTGCTAATCACTATGCAGATGTCCTAAGCGTTATCTGATATGCGGCGTGTTGTTTCCAAATATGACGAAGTCGTTGACTGATAAAACGCACGCCTCAACACCGGATA